>JADRCC010578806.1:0-14492 GCA_019843855.1 Hylomyscus alleni
TTGAGAGCTTTACAACCTGATCTTCAGGCAGTAGGTAAAGGGGGCTGGAGGGAGGTGGGGAGAGACAGACAGCCACAGAGAGACTGAGACAGACATTGGGCCTGGAGTTGGCTTTTGAAACTTCAAAATGGCCCACCCCAGTGCCATCTCCTCCAGCAAGGAAACAACTCCTAATCCTTCCTAAACAATTCGATGCCCTAATGACTAAGCATTCAAATATGTGATCCTGTGCTGGCCATTTTTATTCAAACAACCATACTCAAGTCTTTGTCACTTTAATTAACTGATGGCTTTATTTTATTGGGAACATTTATTCAAACAAAAATTTTGTAAGGTGATACTTCATTTGTAACAGAATTCTAAAAATGCATTATTTATCTTCATGGAAATGTTTTTCCTTTTGGTTTGAATAATGAATGTATAGCTTACCTACATTAATTATACTTACTTTCTATAGTAAAATATTTTCAGAATTTGATTGGAAGAATTACCTTAATTTAATTTGTTAACTGATTTCCTAGATCCTCTAATCATATGACTAAAGGTTATTTATGATTTAGGGGCCATGCAGGACCTTCTCAGTCTCTTGTATCACTAGGCCATGGAGAATTAAGTGGAATAGCTTGGCGCTTACAATGTTGGGATGCTAGCTCAGTTGTCTTATTCCATGACTTCTCCTAATTCTGGGAACAGGAATGGCCCACTCTTCAGTGCTTGTGGGGGATGAGGCAACCTTTATGAATTTTCCAGTATGCTTTTGCCTGATAAATATTGTCCAATTTGTCTATGGCAGCTTTCATGGGTATTTGTAAACAGATCCTCAGTCCACCTGCCTCTGTTAAGAAGAGAACCTATATTAAATTCAAGAGCCTTGTAAAAGGCAACTAAAAGCTACGTATTTATTGATAATGTTATTAGCATCTTTGACTTTTGGTCCAATTACTGTTTACAAAACTAAAAATAAATAAAGGATATAAATATGACATCTTTTAAGACTTTGAGTATAAGACTTTATGTGTAGGAGGAAAATATGACTTTTTAAATAGTCTGTTTTTGATTTGCTCAACTTATTTTAGAGACTAAGAATTAGTCTTGAAATTAGGCCCTCTTTTGTGAGTGTCAATTTGGAATGAATAGAACTTACTGAGGAAATAACATGATTATATGCCTCAAATCTGGGACAGTTTGTAGGTAACAGTGCAGCTGGCTGATGGAGTGATGTCTACAAAAGTCATAACCCATAGAGATAAAGTAGGCATTTTGTGAAAGGTCATCTCCTATATTTGAAATACTCTATTCAGGACCTGTTTTCCTTGAGTCACTAATAAACTTTCTTTTACCAGTGAAATGATTTCTTACTGCATGGGTTAATCATTGCCATGTAATACAGTCCATTTTACATGCCTATTTTTTTCAGTAGCTCTTCGTTTTACTAATCAAAAGCATTCCCATGTGATAATGAAGTGTTTAAACACCATAATGTTATAGAGAAACAGCATTTAATGTTTTGCTAAACCTTTCTTTATCTTTTCAGATAAATTATTAGTCATAACTGTAGCAACAAAAGAAAATGATGGATTCCACAGATTTATGAATTCAGCCAAGTATTTCAATTATACTGTGAAGGTACGATATGTTTTTCAATCTTTGGACTTGTTGGAATATGTGCTTAAAATATATTATCTAGTGGTTTATTTAAACATGTTCTATAAGCAACAGAAATATGTATATATGTACCTTTCCTGACTTCCTTCGGAGGGTCATGTACACATACATTGTAATCAAGGTTTTGACAGTAAATATTTTCACTGACTAAAGGGATTGCCTGCCGTGGTGTCAGTTGAGAACATTATGGGGAGGGCTCTTCAGGGGTGCACTATTGGTAGTTGCTTTTCCTGTTTTGTTTTGTTTGGGTTCATCGTTCATTGGGAGCACTGCCAAGTGTTTTAGATATTTTGTCTACAGGGCACGGTTCATGGATGTGATCAGAGGTGACTTGGAGCCCCTGAGAGAGTGTTAAACTGGCTTGTGTGGGTTCTGCTCGTTGATCCAGGTTATTTATTTTTTGATACAAAGATTATGCCAGTCGTATCTTATTTAGAAAGAGGAACATGAGGAAGTATATGGAGGGACTGAAAAAAAGAAAAGAAAAAGAAAATCAAAAAGGAGGAAAACGTTGCTCCTTCCTGGGGAAAACTGGGCTGTTTTAGCATGTAATATTGAGGGCAGTGCCATCCATTATGTAGCCTCTAGATGACAAGGTATGGATTTTCATGCAGAGTATTAATATGGCTGAACTTTGCTGGAAAGAGATCTAGTGATACCATCTACGTGTTTAAAGAGGATAAGTGAGAAAGTAAATGAGAAATATCGTTAGCATGCCTTGGTGGAAAACCGTGTATAAGTACAAACACATAAGGTAAACTATGCCTGGAACACAGTGGGCCAATCTTTAGGGCTCCATGTGAAGAGAGAATAGAAAGTCTCTGATGTGCAAGTGCTAGGAAAATTGTATGTGGTATGCTGTTGATCACTTGCATGACCAAAGTGAGATAGACATGTTTATGAGCAAAATTTATTTTTGAGGAAAACTTGTCCTCGAGTAGATAGCTCTAACCTCTCATATCTGAGAGTCCAGTCCCATTTGAATACTAGAGATTTGGGCCCTTTCTTCATCGTCCTGTTCTGTAGTCCAGAAGTTTCTAAAGCATGTACTTTATACCAGGGAGATCATTACTCGAAGGAGCTAGACAGGAAAATTCTCCCACGCATGTCAGATCAGTGAGTCACAGAGTGGACCTAGGAGTCTTGCTTTCACCATTTGTCCATGGGACTGGTGTGCCCCAAAGCCTGACTCCTCCCTGTGCTCAGCTGGGATGGGCCTCAGATGTTGTTGGCTTAGTGGGCTCAGTATTGGAGACTCCAGAGGATTGTGGGAGGAACCTCAGCTGGAGCACTCATCATTCAGCAGACTGAATCCAGTTCCACATTAACTTCAGTTCGTTTGGATGTCTTTACCCCAGACATCCCTGTAAGCAGTAAAACTTCTGAGGTTGGGTTCACTGAACTTGTCTTCAATGGCATTTCATTTAAATTCCATTCTCCTTTCGTTCATTCTCCAGACCTTCTTGTATGTTAGGAGGTGGGGCACCTCTTGGTTACATCTCTTTCTCTCCCTCAAAGCCAGGGTTTCTGTTCCCACTTAACAGTTCAGGGTGAAGTGGCTGAGGCCGAGGCAGATGCTGGAAAGTCAGGGCCTGGTTAGCCCCGACTGGCTGTCCATCACCCCTGGCCTTGGGTAATTCTTATTAAACTTTTGAGGCTAATACAAATATAAGATTTGCCAAAGAAATAAGGATCCTTAATACTTGATGTGTCCTTAGTTGACAGGCCAGCCTAGGAGCCTCTGAGCATAGGAATTTCCTTGTAGATGTCGTATCAATTAGACAGGTGAACTACATTTTCATTTTCTAAGTCTGAAAAACAAGAATAAGATGAGAAATACTTTCTGAGTCTACTTCTATAGGTTAGAATCAACTTTTGAAATATTTGGAATGGTGTCTTAGTGGTGGATCGTATTGCGGGATTATGACCCTCCCGTGCATTAATTTCTGTCCCATCCTGATATTTACTTTAATTATAAATAAGTAGTGGCTTGCAATGACTGGAGCACAACTTCTGTTGACGTTTTTAGGCTGCTATTGCCATTGGCATTTTCCTCAGGATGAGTTCTTGATTTCATTTCTAGGTTCTTGGTCAAGGGCAAGAGTGGAGAGGTGGCGACGGAATGAACAGTATCGGAGGGGGCCAGAAGGTGAGGTTAATGAAGGAAGCCATGGAGGACTATGCCAGTCAGGACGATCTGGTCATCCTGTTTACTGAGTGGTAAGAAAAATGGCCTGTGGGTTTCCCAATCTGTATTATATTACCCTTAAAGACTGAATTTAATAATTGAAGTTTAAATGTTGAAATATTTTCTGACAGTGACTCATTGTATAAAGTGTATTTTCTCCCATATAACTGAAGTTTTTCCAGTGAGCAGCTGCTGCTTCAGAGCCCCAACTTAAAAGCAAGTTTTTTTTTATACCAAATTTTTTCATTAGCAGGAATTTTTCTTCTATGTAAAGTAAACTTACCGTGCGTGAAAAATCACAGTCTGCACCGATGTTGTAATATTAAGATGATGAGTTATAAGAACTAATGAGAAAACGTGGAGTAGTCTAAGATTTTTGCGAAATTCATTTTAATCTTGGATTAAAAGCAGAGTAGAGATCATGCTTGAGTATGTAGTTGAGGGAGACAACAAAATGAGCTCTGTTCAAACATCAAAAATGCTTTATAAAGTTGCAAATATAAGGGGGATACTTGAGACCCTGCACTGTCAAGAACAAAGAGTCTTTTGGTGCATAAATTTCTTTGCGTTTATTTATTTTTGTGCTTGGCTGAAATCCAAAGGGATACATAGCCAAAGCATATGTTCTATCATAGAGCCATCTCCCTAGCACGCAGATAGCATTTTGCTTGCGTACTGCCTTATTCTCTCGAAATATTTAACAACTTATCAAAGCTTACATATTTTAAAAACACCACATTGCACCATATACTGTCTTGTGTCTTTTTGATTTTTATAATGTTGTTACTGATCTTTCGTTTTTAAATCTTGTTGAATTTTTCTTATTGATGTAGTAAAGTCATTTTAAATCCTTTTCTTTTCCATTTCCAAATGCAAAAAACACATTATTTGCAGATGAAACTAAAGATGGTCATTCTTAGGCAGAAGTCTATGTGAGGATGGCCTGAATTCTGGCATAAAAACCAGAAACAGCGATGCCTCAGCCCCGCCAACACTTAGCACTTTTATGCTTCCAGTTTTCTGAGATCCTCCAAACACAAGCTTTAGTTTCTTGTATGTACCTTTTCTTGCAAGATGAATTGTGATATGTTAGGTATGGTATAGCTTATGCACTGTGAAGTTTTTTACATTGTCTGATATATCCATACCATATATAATACATATCACATATGTATTATATGTATATGTATACATATATGTATACATATCTAGATTAAATGCTAAGTATGCATTTCTAATATTCACACCCCTGAGTTTGAACCCGGCACAAACAAATTTGGATTTTGATGGTGAGGCAGATAGTCTGTGAACAAGCATCTGCGAAGAACCTAGTAATGTCCTCTAGGGTCCCCATCCTTTGAGTTGGGGGACCCTGCTTTTCTCTGAGATTCCTTCCCAGCCTCTGTTCTCCCCTACTTACATGATTTCTCCTGGGGAGTTGGCAGTGTGAGGGACCTGGCTTTTTCTGACAAAAAGAAGAGGGCATTATAAGACACCCCTACTCTGAGACAAGTCAGTCTGATGCATTTGGATTGTATTTAAGACTCAGCTTGGTGGACAGTGCAGTGTTTGAAAAAGGTCTGATGGCTCTTAAGTATTGTCAGGGTCAGCCATGTGTCACTGGACCAGGTAGATTTTTTTGAGAATAACGTTCTAAAAGCAAATCTGTACTTTTATCAAGAAAAGCAGGTTTAGGCCGAGCAGTGGTGGCACATGCCTTTAATCTCAGCACTTGGGAGGCAGAGTCAGGCAGATTTCTGAGTTTGAGGCCAACCTGGTCTACAGAGTAAGTTCCAGGAGAGCCAGGGCTACACAGAGAAACCCTATCTCAAAACAAAACAAAACAAAACCCCAAAAAACAAAAAAGAAAAGAAAAAAGAAAAGCAGCTTGATTTGGTGAAGCTTCTTCTCTGGCAGTAGTGACAGCTTACATGTGCAGACACAAAGGATCTCATCATTAGAGATGGACAGTGCTTCACATATGTATAATAGCAGTGACTGGTGTTTCTCTCTGTGTCTCTCTCCCTGTATCTGTCTGTCTGTCTGTCTCTCTCTGTCTGTCTCTGTCTGTCTCTGTCTCTCTGTGTCTGTCTCTGTCTGTCTCTCTCTGTCTTTCTGTCTCTGTCTCTCTGTCTCTGTCTGTCTCTCTGTCTCTGTGTCTGTCTGTCTCTGTCTCTGTCTGTCTGTCTCTGTATCTCTCTCTCTCTCTCTCTCTCTCTCTCACACACACACACACACACACAGAGACATGCTCGCATCCTTGCGTATGTATTCCCAAGCCAAATTGTCCACTTGAGGTTTGTTCTTCTTTAATGAACAAGTATTATCTATCTCTGTATTCAAAATAAGGTACTAGTTATGGGTACCGACAGCTGACTGGGGCAGAAATTCTACTTCTGAATAGTTTTTCTCTTTTATATTTGTTTTATATATGTTGTAACTGACATAAGGGATCAGGAAGGTTACTTATTTTTTTATTGAGTGAATAAATTCTCATTTTTTACCGATTATTATTTGCTGACTCTGCACGTTTATGTTCAGAAATAAGCCCCATCGTTTTAAAAGGAGATGGGGCTCCTCATCTAATTCACTGTGTCATTTTAGAGTTGAAGGCACTAACCAAGAAACAAGCAGAGATCCTGGTCTGGCAGTTAGCTGGGCTGAGGAGCATACAGCTTTGAGATTTGCCACATTCTCCTGGCTGTCCTCTGTTGCTGCTGTACCTGGGCCCCTCTACAAACCATCTGGAGGCAGTGACCTTCCAGTGAGAGAACCTCACTGATTCTGACTGTTCAGCATCAGTAATAATTTCATACCCTGCATGGGTAGCTTCATTGGTGGGCACATTCATCAAGTAATGTTTGACTTTTAAGATAGAACCAGCTTTAGCCCCACCAACTCTCCTTTCCTGTATTCCAAATTGCTAATATTTATTTGATTGTTTTCATTATGGTTTATACTTTATTCTGAAAGTTCACTGGAGTGAGCATTTTTATTAGTTAAAATGGTGTGTGTGTGTGTTATGTATATGTTCCTGTATATCTGTGTGTCTGTGTCATCAGTGTATGTGCAGGTATTAAAGGATCCATACTGTTGCATCATGGTTTTATCTCTCGAAATACCAAAATTTATTTGAGGGGAGTCTTAAGATACCTAGTTTTCAGGTATGGGTTGTTTCAGTTTCATTAGACTTTATTTTAACCTGTCTTATGGTTCTGATGATTATAATTTGTGTTCAACTCTATGCATGTAGTGATCAGAAAAGTTTCTGGTTAGGGAAGAGTAACGAGGTTCCGGGAGTCTTCTGTGGCTCTTCCCCTTGGCAACCCAGTAGCTTTTACCTCTTGGGTTTAATTCATTTATTGGTTGATTCACTCATTTGTTCAACAGACAAGTACTGAATGTCTTCAAATTACTCAGCTAAGGGCCTAGATAGATGCTAAAGATGTGAGTCCAGCTCATAAGGGAGAAGATGCAACCTGGAATAAGAGGGGCTTTTTGATGAGGTGAATAAAACAGAATGGATATCTGGGTGGGTACAGAGAATTGAAGGAGAGTAGGAGGTAAGTGGAAGGAAATGCTATTAGACCTGCTGTGCGGGTCTCTAGAGGAGTCAACACTGGACATAGCCTTGAAAGCAAATCAATGGCTTGGGCCCAGTTGGGAAATCCATCTCACTATGAAGACACACTTGATGCCACACGAAAGAATTTATATTAGCTTCTGAATAGGATAGTGAATCAAGGTTATCGGTGTGAGCTGCTCTATTTAGATTTTATTCTACAGGGCAGGTATCCACAAATGGTCTTGTATGACCCAGCATTGTTGTGAAACTGAGAAATAGGCATTTGCTTATGAGGGCATACGCGGTGGCTGTTTTTGTGCCAGCCTGGCAGAGTGAAGTTGTTTGACAGAAACTGTGTGGCCCTAGAGTCCAAACTGTTTTCTGTAGTCCAAATATTTGGTGACTTATTTTAGGCCCCAGCTAGAATCTACTGGTTAACTCTGGGATGTGGTACCTTCAGGAGAGACTCAGACTCCCCGAGCCAGGAGTACATGTGTGGCAGGGAGTGGCAGATTGCTGGAAAGGTGCATATAGCCTGTAGGGATGTGAATCAATCTGGGAGGGGGGGTGTCATTGTCCTCTCGGAGGACCGGAGTAGTAGAAGTAAGGTGGAATCAGTAAGACGCTGCG
Organism: Hylomyscus alleni; assembly: GCA_019843855.1. Classification (NCBI taxonomy): domain Eukaryota; kingdom Metazoa; phylum Chordata; class Mammalia; order Rodentia; family Muridae; genus Hylomyscus; species Hylomyscus alleni. Next base: position 8,049 of record JADRCC010578806.1, read on the forward strand.
AAAGGATTTCCATGGAAGTTGTCATGGAAACCAGTGAGTCCAGGATGAATGACGAATTTTCATCCAGTCTGGGTCGCTGTGGTAGAAGTTACCACAAACATAACACAGAAGGACAAACACTCATAAAAGTCTCAATGACCTGTTGGAGCTAGAACTGGGCCATGTCTGGGCTCACTCTTATGGGTTTTGCAGGACTTGGGAATATTTACCATGCTTAAATGTGGAAAAGTTTTATTTTATTCCTCGTATTTAAATGGACTGAGTTCCTGTGAGAATTATTTTTATGACCTCTGTGCATTTGTCTTTTGAAAAAAAATATTTTTATTGTACATTTTTGTGGCTCAAATAATTTTAAGTAGAAAAACTTTCTTCCGTTTGAGAAGTTTTAAATAGGCAGAAAGACCTCCCCCACCCAAGGAACTCAAACAGAACTGAGACCTGCTAGAAGGAAATGGGAAAAAATGTCCCAGCTTTACCTATTTTAGCTGAGTGCGGTGGCGCCTGCCTGTAGATGAAGGCAGAGGTGCCGGGGCCAGCCTGGCCTTCATACCATGTCCCTGGCTGGCCTGGGTTATGTGAGACCCTTTCCCACAAGAGGAAATAGCTTACGTTCTTTAGTCTAGGTAATATTTGTATTTGAATTATGTGAAAATAATTTCCTTCTCATCTACCTTAAGAGAATTACATTTTAAAAGTAATATTTATGAAATGCTAAATTAGCAAATTAGACATCATATCTTCTTTTATAAGCTATTGACTTTATTAATAGCCTAAAATACAATTTTATCTTTGTCCTTCACTAGAGTCCCAAAGAGGAAAAACATTCACTTTCCAAATGGCATCTGCAACTTTTTTGGCCAACCTGGGCATTAAATCCAGGTGTCCTTCATCTGAGGACAAGGCTGTACGTGGAGTTTCACACACACACACACAGCTTCCGCCCTCATTTGTAACCTTTGAGTATGTGGTGCTACTTAAAAATTTTCTATAGACTATATCTGTCTGCCTGCCTGCCTGCCAGCCTGTCCGTCTGTCCATCCATTCATCCTTCCTTCCATCCACCTATCCATCCATCCATCAACTATAATTCATGGGTTCTTTCACCCACCAAGCTAAATTTCTCTCTCTCTCTCTTTTTCTGTCTTTCTTTCTGTCTCTCTTTTTGTCTCTCTCTCTCTCACACACACACAAACACACACACACACACGAGCATTTGCATCATGGGCACATACAAACAAAATTAACAACTAGTACTTTGGAATAAAACAACTATGGTGAAAACAGGATTGACAAGGTCATTTTTATAGAAAAGTATATTTATTTTGTGTTGTAAATCAGATTAGCTTGCTTGTTTAATTTTAAAAACACATCAGTTAATTTTGAGATTTCAGTATATGTTTACTGGGTATAAAACCTGCTTTAAAATAGACATATCTTTAAAGTTTATTTAGCACACACACACACACACACACACACACACACACACACACCTATATGTGCACTGCCTTTTTCCATGTCCTGCTTTCTAAGCAGCCTCTCCTCCAGTTAATAACCAGCAGCCATTGTGTTATTGTGTTTGCTTATGTATGCAGTCAATTGCTATTTGCACTCACTTTCCCTCTGTTTTATAAATGAGAAACTAAGCTAGGTTAAATAACTGGTGTGTGTAATCAGATGGCCAGCGGCAAAGCTGGTATCTGACTGCAGCTAGTACATTATACACCGTGGTGGAGTTTGGGATTATGCTGTTAGTGGCGCCAAGAGCATCTTCCTTACTGATTCTAGAAAGGAAAAAACCATTCTAATACCTATGTATCTGCAGTCTTTCTCTGACAGTTTGCCTTTCTGGATATTCATAAACAGAAATTTAATTTTGAATTGCAATATTTCATAATAGAAATATAAATAACTGATTAATTTTTCTAGAGCAGCTTCAAGCAAAAAGAAATTAAATTATTTAAACAGTAGCTTTAGATATTACTTCAAAAAAAACTGTATGTGTGTGTGTGTGTGTGTGTGTTGAGTAGTGGATTGTTTGAGTAATTCCAGCATCCATAGGTTGAGCTAGGAGAATTTCAAGTTTAATGGCATTCTGGACTAAGTAGAGAGATTCTTATCTCAAAATAAATTAGTGAATACCAAATTTGTTTAGCAGAGTTACAAAATTTAGTTATGTAATTTTTAATTCGATTTTTAGCCACTTAATTCTGTTTTTTTTTTTTTTTTTAAGATATAAGCACTTGTTCCCTATGCAAAGGAAGGAGCAGAGAGATGCAGGCAATTTCCTTTTTAAAGGATGTGGCTTGGCGGTTATGTGTCTGCTTCTTCACACTGTGCTGACAGAATTACTCACGTGACGTGTCTTCCTTCCTTCATAGTACTTTCTAAGCAGGATGGCCATGAACAATGAACATGACACATGAACAATGCTGTTATCATAGGATTCGAATATAGAAGAGGGGCAGGTATTATCTACTTACACATGAACAATGCCGTTATCATAGGATTCGAATGTAGAAGGGGGCAGGTATTAATGGAAAACATAAACTTATGGTATTTTTGCTAACTTATTTAACACAGTAAACTATACATTACTAACTCTTACGTGTGTATATCCAGTCCCTCATAGACACAGCCAGAGAGCACGGATGGAGCAGCCATGTGCTTCCAGGACATGGGACTCACAGTCTGTATGCAGTGTTAGCCACTAGGAAACCCTTTGCAGAACTCTAGAGCTTGACCTTCGCGTTTGCCACCTACCACAAGCATTAGCATATAGTGTCCAACGGACATTAGCTTTCAATTGCACCGGTGTAAAACAAATACCGGTAGATTTAAAGTTGTAATAAGCTAGGACTGTCTGCAGAGAGATTACATTCCTAACAGGTTATTACAGTTAATTTTCTCTCATGTTATGATCCTGTGAGTTAGTTCTGAAAAATGAAATCCAGGGCAGGGCGGGGACAGATCCATAAACCAGAGACCTTAAATTATAGTGTTAATTTTACCTTGTTTCAAAGTTATGGATCTGATTAAGATTGAGAAGGTAATTAAGATTCCAAATTATAGAGTGTATCAAATATTAAGTGTATACTGATAGCAGTGTGAGACTTTATTAGTAAAACCAGGGGCAATGATGAATTGGTCACTGAAACTTCCTGTCTATGAACGTCACTGAAATATTTGACTGTTAAGATGGAAACTTTATTAAGTATTTATGCTGGTTTCATTAATTTAAATTAACCGTAACATTTGCCCACTAACTGACAATTTTTATTTTGGAGATAAGTTACTGTATGTTATAATGAAAAATATCTCATATTTTTATTTCATTTGTCAAATGTTGTTCATGTGATGCGAGTTAGGAAAAGATTGCCTGATATGTTCTCTAAACATGTTTTAATCCTGTATGGATTCTAAATTCTTATTTTTTTAAGGGATTTTTTTTCCTTAGTTTTTGTGCTTAAATTCTAAACATGCATTTTCAGACTTGTTTGTTTCTTTTAAAAACAGTTTTGATGTCGTATTTGCTGGTGGGCCTGAAGAGGTTCTTAAAAAGTTCCAAAAGGCGAATCATAAAATCGTCTTTGCAGCGGACGGGCTGCTGTGGCCGGATAAGCGGCTGGCAGACAAGTACCCTGTTGTGCACATTGGGAAACGCTACCTGAATTCTGGAGGTATGACCAGTGCTGCTAGAGACGGAAGTCTCAGCCCCACAACCATGATCTTGCTAGGAAATATTCTGAAAGCTCATGCACAGGTTAGAGCTTGAAAACCGTTTCCCGTGGGCCATCTGTGTATCTAGGCAGTGTGGATATTCGAATTTCCACATTATAAGTGAGCATTGTGTCTTCTCATTACAGTTTGTGGAGGTGTTTTGGGTGTAGGATATTAAGTTTAATACGGTTACTTTGAAAAAGTTTCATGTTTAATCTGTAATCATGTTATTAAAAACAGTCATTTGTTAATCTGCTCTGTCTGTTTTTAAATATGTTCTGCTAAATTACTTTGATTTTATTGTTTAGTCAGAATTTTAAGTAGTGTCTGAGTGTATAGAAGTGTTGAATTCTCTGCATGAAATCACCACAGATTAAGTAACAGTGGTCACATACACTCCTTAAAGATGAGAGAAAATTTGACCTTGGAGACATTATGTTCCCTTTGAACTGAGATCGATTAAACACACAGACAGAAGGCGTGACCTCATAGATGGAGGACTTATGTTCCCTTGGGTGAATAGCTTTAGATTAGGTCGTATTTTGTATTCAATTATTTTTTTTTCCTCCTGGAAATGGCATGTACCCTGAGGTACACATTCATGTGGACAGTGAAAAGCCACTGAGGGAAATGTCAGAGGCCTGATGGTGCTGTGAAGATGACAGGTACTAGCACATAAGTGCCATTGGCAGTGACCTAATGCAGGGAAGCCCTCGGAGATAGAGGATGAAGCTTTTTACCTGCAGTCAGGATTGTTAGCAAGAAGGCAGGGACCATGCGTGTGTGCAGTCAGTGTGTGGTTTCAGAGACAGTCTGTGAGAGAGATTGAAAGGGCATGAGTTATGGCCTAGTGAAAATGGATCGTTTAGTTTTAAAGCACATCAGTAGGAAAAATACTTTAAGAATGTATAAGGTTGTAGTTTTATTTCACTTATTTGAGGGTAGTTGATCTTAGAAGAAGGATAAGAAAATAGTTTTTTATTAGACAATATCATCAGCCACTAAAAATCTTGTATTACTAATTTTTAATTTTAGAACATTGCTCATAGTAATTAAACACACATTGTCAGGCTGGAGAGGTTCTCTGTGGGGATGCTCTCACAGTTTCCCCAGCTCATAGCATCCACATCCGATCAGCTAGCTCACACTCCAGGTCAAGGAGGTCTGACACCTTCTTCTGGCCAGTGTGAGCACCTGCACCCACTGCACACAAACAAACAGGCAGACTATGGTAAACATAAAATGAGTCTTTTTTTAAAGTGTAGCCTCTGTGTGGTGATTCTTGCCTGTCAGTGAAGCAGGGCAGCTGGCTTCATGCCGGAAACTCAAAAGAAAGACTTAGAAAATGATCCTGTTGTGTCTGGTCTTTATAGATACATGCCATTGGCAGATTCATTGCATAGGCTCGAACGAAGGCCAAGGAGACCACTCCAGATTTAGAATTCCCTTTCCAGACAATGACAAAAAGCTAGTGAGAAAAACAGTCTAGCAGGCATAGTAAGACCGGTTCAAGTAATGGGAAAAATTCCCCACATTCCCTAGATAGAAAATTTCTTGATGATTTTTGTAGTCAGTGGCAACCTACATTCTTTTTGCCTACACTGGAATCTTGGCACAGCAGGAAACATTTCCTTCATTCAGAAGCAGTGGCTCCTTTTCACAAGGTCGAGGGGAAAGCCATCCTAGCCTGCTCCTTCCTAGTTAGCCTTCCCTTAGCAGCCTTCAGAGGTTGGCTCCTGTATGTCAGTTAACTTCAAGAATGCATGCATTCAGAGCATCTTTGGTTGTCTTGCTTTGTATTATAGTTGCTGTTATCGCTTCAGTATAGCATACATACTGATCTATTAGACCGCATGACTTTCCAACGTTGTCAGCTGTCCGGCGGCACTAACCTTGACATGTTGACGTGCATTTAGGTCTTTGAATCCTGAGCTCTCTGTGTTTTTGTGCATTGCAGGCTTTATTGGCTATGCTCCGTACATCGGCCGTCTGGTCCAGCAGTGGAATCTGCAGGATAATGATGATGACCAGCTTTTTTACACTAAAGTTTACATCGACCCACTGAAGAGGGTGAGCAATAGCTTGCGGTTTCTCACTTGCTGTTTTGGCTGCTTTGATTTTTTATATTGTCCTCAACCAAGTGGTCAGAGAAACAAAGGATTTGGGAAGCTGAATTGCGAATTATGTTTGTAGCATCACAGTTAAAAACGTACAAGTCAGTGTAACAAGCATGGAGTGGTGACCTTGGTCTCCTTCCCTACCATGGGTATGAGAACTCTCTGTCTCTATCTCTCAGTGGTTGAGTCAGAAGCCTTGTCCAACCTGGGTTCATCGGAGAGGAAAACAATAGGTGCAAGACCCTGTTATTTGCTGTATTCTGTGAAAGAACACATCAAACAACTAGAAAATTCAGGGCCAACATCTACCATTGTGCCTGCCACCCGCTGTAGCATCATTGTCAGGCCTTTAAATATCAGAATGAGGTTAAGACACTAACATTTCTCAGATTGGAACCAAGGACAATGCCAGACAATTATGCCAAATTTGGAACACATATCTCTCATTAAGACAGTGTTCTTAGCAATAACAAAGGAACCTACCTACCTATCTATCTACCTACCTACCTACCTTCCTACCTACCTACCTACCTACCTACCTACCTACCTACCTACCTACCTACCTATCTATCTATCTATCTATCTATCTATCTATCTATCTATCTATCTA
>JADRCC010578808.1:10389-21016 GCA_019843855.1 Hylomyscus alleni
CTCTCTCTCTCTCTCTCTCTCTCTCTCTCTCTCTCTCTCTCTTTCTCGCTCACTTGTGCGTGCACGCGCGCGCCATTTTGACTTGGTGCTTTTATTCTGTATCACCTCTAGTTGTGGATATGGAATGATCAATCTTAACAAATCAAGCAAATTTAGCTCACAGATTCCTTTAATTGATGTAACTTACCCATGTAAAAGTCATCACTATATGCATGTGTAACAATTAATATATATCATATTATACAGATAATATATATTAATATAGATTATATTAATATATGCTTATATATTATATTATGATGTTATATAAATATTAATATTATATTATGTTAATATATCATATATGAAATTAGAGTAATATTTTTTCTTGATTGTAGAAACAGTCTGTTGCTCGAGGAAGTGCTGGTTAGCCTTATGCTTACTTTGCAGTGCTAGCTGTACACTACTAGCAATTCCTCCATATATGCTTAACAAGTGAGGGGTTGCAGTTGTATGACACAATGCATGGCTATTGGCAATTATGTTAATCACATTGTGGAGCTTTACTTTATGCTCAGACTCACTAACTCAGAACAGTTAAGTGAACTAAATGACTATATACAGTTGTCTTCAATTAGTGCTCCATGTGAAAGCCAGTGATGCCGGGATATCCCTCCTAAGGTCTGCTAAAAGTAATGTGCCTGCCAAGAACACCTCCATCCTTCTGAATCTTGCATGAGGAGGACAAAATAAGAAAACCAAACCACTCAATTATCTTTTATTACCACCTCTCAGGTGAGTGTGTTGATAAGTTGCCCTCTCTGAGCTCTTATAAACACTGAAATGTCTATTTGTTTCATATAGTTTAATATTTTAGGTCATAAAATAATTATTGAAATATTATCTTGACCTAAGACTCTATGCCTGCTCATAAATTTACTACCAGAATTATTAGTCTCTTCTATTGTTTAAACACACCTGTGTATACACATAAGAAATGTGTATTACAGATAAATCTGTGGCATTGAACTTAATCTATCCCTGATGAGTTGCCAGTCAATGAAATCTGTCTTGACTTCTTTTCCTTTTATTAGTCTCAGTTTTCTATGTAAAAGAAACAGAATGTAGATGGAGAGGATCCAATAGTTAGCATTGATACAAATGTACCTTCTGTCAGATTGCTATATGATGAAGTCTTATTTTCATTTGTTAGAAAACAAGATGTAAAAGCCTTTGTAAAAGAACACATCCCTCCCTACCCCAAACACTTCTGATGAACTTCCCAGGAAGTTAAATTAAAAGGAACCCCAGAGACATTGTTATTAAAAAAAAAAAATTCTAAGAAACTCTGAATAATGTAGTATTTTTAAGGTTCATTTGTTAAGCCATTTAATTGTTCATGCTTTATTTCACTTTTTAAAACTTCATCTATTCATTGTTGTTGTTGTTGTTTATTTCTCTAAAACTCAGCTCTCAAGGCTGCAGCTGGAATTTGGCTTTGTTTACTAGTAATGTGATGTGGTATGGAGACACAAACTAGAACTTAATGGATGTTTTTCACATCATAAAACCACTAAGCAGTGCAGCTTGGCACAATTTAAAATGACTGGCAGACTCCACTTAGCAGAGGCCAAGGAATGAAATACCAGGGGTGTTGCAGGTCACTGCACTGGCAGAGGTGTATGGGAAAGCTTGCCTGGCTCCAGTTTCTGCAATTACTTGTTCATGTTCATGAGCGATAAAATTGAACGAAATATAAAAAGAAACCATTAAACATTAATGTGTAGTACACATTGACCCAAAGAGAAGATGGGCATTTTCCCATATGCTTCTTGTACCTGTATCCTTTGTAGCATAAAGTCGGACTTAATTATACTGTTTCATTGCCTAACTTGATCCCATTCAAAATTAGAAAACAGACTCGTATTTTAAATGCCAATATGAGTAGAAAAATGTAACTCCCTCCACTTCTGTCTTGCATTAAAAGAATATTGAAGGAAGAGACAAACAAAATGTGAGCAGAGTGTTTACAATATTCAAGAGGAATTCTGCCCAACTGTAAATTTGATCTGTGAGAAGCCAGAAATGCTCAGGAGTGCAATCAGAAGGAATATCATGTACAATGCCTCACAAAAGTACCACAATTCTACATATTTAAAACAAATAGACCTTCAATTACATCTATTGATTATTCACAGTGAACCTACATATTGTCATTATTATAAATATGTGAGGAAGAAATCATATCAGGAAAGTTTAAATACACTACTACAGCTTAAATAGTTTTAATTTATTAATTCTTATTGCTCACTTTTATTTTCATCTTACATCTTACAGGTTCACAGAAGTAAACTCACTAGCACAGGTAAACAATATGGTTGGCACTACTATGAACTTTTGCAGTAATGTAGCTTCCATAAGTTTAATATGATGTGAGATATAATGGATAGTTTACCTATAATTTAACAATTTCCAAAGATGGATAAATGATGAAAAGAGAATATGATTTATTAAAAATATAAGGAAGTTGAGTTTTTCATTGACTGTTTTATTTATTTTATATATTTTCTCTAAGAAGATTAAGCTGAGACCTTTAATTGATGTAATTAATTTGAATAATTACTACATTAAAGCATTTTTTCCCTCATAGGTTTCAAACCTTCCCAAAAACATGCCAATTGGGAGACTAATGCCCAGAGCCAATTATTTCTTAAAATATAACTATAATTTTATTATATAAGATTTTAAAGTATTTCTTATCTTTAAGAATTAATAAAACTGTTCCTGTAATGACCAAAGTGGTCTAGATGCAGTAGTCATGACATTTCCCCCTGCATACAGACACCTGTATAGTGCTTAGAATATCATCCCCTGCCAACCTTGGAACGCCTGCATCAGCTCTGCTGTATTATAAAACAGCATGAATTTTTCATTAGTGCACTGAAAGGATTTGAAGTATGGTTTGATACATACTATCCAGTCATTGCTTAGCTTTAATTGCTATTTAAGGCTTTAAAGAAAAGTAAACACCATAAATCTAAACTATCTTAGTTAAATTCAGAGGACTTTATATTAAAGCTTAGTCACATATACAATAAAATATTTAACAAATATTCACTTTGGGAAAAGTTTCTTTTTTTGAACCTTATTTTTTTTGTTTTTTGTTTTGTTTTGTTTTGTTTGTGTTTGTGTGTTTGTTTGGTTTTTTTTTGTTTCTGTTTTTCAAGACAGGGTTTCAAGGTATAGTTTTAGCTGTCCTGGAACTCACTCTGTAGACCAGGCTGGCCTCGAACTCAGAAATCAACCTGCTTCTGCCTCCCAAGTTCTGGGATTAAAGGTGTGTGCCACCACCGCCTGACTGGGGAAAGTTTCTATAAATGAGATAATAAAAATGTATGTTTTGTGTCAATTTAATACAAGGACTTTAAGTTGATTGCCATCTAGGATAGCTATGAATACAATCAACACAGAACTGTAACTTATTTAATCATTTCAAATTTATTTTCCAATGTTTACCTTGACTGTATATTTCCTAAGCATGAATCCTATGTATGACAAAGATGCATTGCAGCATGCCCAGGCTTAATATGCCAGGGTAGAAGGAAAATGACAGAATTAGCCCATATTTCCCCCTTGCTTTTCATTCAACAATATAATATATTTACACACATTTCAAATCACAATTTGACTTAAATATGTCTCAATGATAGGACAGAGCAATTCTATTCAATATCCTGTAAAGAATCTCTAGAGAAGGAAGGTGCCATCCTAAGTTTACTAAACATCACAACATTCACAACTACCATATCTGAAACCACTCTTCAGGCTGAATGTGCCCAAGTAAGATTGTGAGGCTCAGAGCCTAACAGGCATCACATTACATATCTGAAGTATACTCTTTGTGAAAAGTGTTTCTTGCATTGTGACCAAAAGTTGATTGAAAATAGGAAGTATAAGCCAAAGACATGAGTTGATTGTTTTTCATATTAGAGCTCATAACCAAAAATACTAACATTTCTAGGTTACAAAAACAAGAGTTTTCCTATAATACTCGAGGGAAGAAGGAAATATCCTACAAATACAGGAATTGTTCAGGATTGAAATTCTATACTGTAACTATCTCCATTAAAATATGAACACACTGTATTACTTTTACCTGATTCTGAGAATGCTGAAATCTTGTCTATTAGAAAATTAAATATATTGTGTTTATTTAATTTTATTACTCATTTTATTCATTTACTTTTTAAATGACATCCCCCTTCCTGGTTACAACTCCACACATCCCATCCCTTTCCTGTTCTCCTCCTTCCCCTTTGTGTCTATGAGGGTATACCTCCACCCATTTACCCACTCCTGACTTACTCCTCTAATATCCTCCTATACTGGAGCATTAAGCCTCCCTCCCCTCCCATTGATGTAAGATAAGGCCATTCTCTGCTACATATGTGTCTGGAGTCCTGGTTCCCTCCATGTATACACTTTAGTTGGTGTTTGAGTCCCTGAGAGCTTTCGGTGGACCAGTTAGTTGATATTGTTCTTTTTATAGAGTCGCAATCCTTCCCCTAGATCTTGCATTGGGGTTCCTGGGCTCAGTCTGATGGTCGACTGTGAGTATCTGTATCTGTCTTCGTCAGGTGCTTGTAGAAACTCTCAGGGAACAGCCATATCAGGCTCCTGACAGCAAGTGCTTCTTGGCATCAGCAGTAGTGTAGGGGTTTGGTGTCTGCCTGTAGGATGAATACCTTGGTAGGGTGGTCTCTGGATGACCTTTATGTTCCATTTTTTGTCCCTGTCTTTGGACAGGAACATTTCTGGGTTAATATTTTTGAAGTGTGGATGGCCCCATCCCTCAACTGGGGGCTGTGCCTATCTACTGGAAGTGGCCGCTATAGGCAGTATCTCCACTTTGTTTGTTATTTCGGCTAAAGTCGTTCAGGTTGGGTCCTAGGAGCCTTTGCTTCCCTAGAGTCTGGGACTTTCTAGTGGCTATACCAAGTTCCCTAACTCCCACTGCTACATGTTTCTATTAATTTTTTTGATCCTCTGTACTTGTCTCTTGTCCTTTCCAATACCTGTTCCTGCACCCCCTTTTCTCTCCTCCTCTTCTCTCCCTCCTAGTTTCCTCTCACCTTCTAGCTCCTGTGATTATTTTGTTCTCTGTTCTATGTAGAATTGAAGCATGTAGATTTTGGTCTTTCTTCTTCTTAGGCTGCATATGGTTTGTGGGTTGTATCATGGATATTCTGAGCTTTTGGGCTAAAGTCAACTATCAGTGAGTATATAAAATGTGAGTTCTTTTGTGTGTGGATTACCTCACTCAGGATGATATTTTCTAGTTCTATCCATTTGCCTGCAGATTTCATGAAGTCATTGCTTTTAATAGCTGAGTAGTACTTCCATTGTGCAAATGTATCACAATTTCTGTAGCCATTCTTCTGCTAAGGGACATTTGAGGTATTTGGTTTTTTTTGTTTTTTGTTTTTTTCAGCTTGTGGCTATTATAAATAATGCTGCTATAAACTTAATGGAGCATGTGTCCTTGTTATATGTTGGAACATCTTTTGGGTATATGCCCAGGAGTGATATAGCTGGGTCCTCAGGTAAAACTATTTCCATTTTTCTCAGGAACTGCCAGATTGATTTTCCAAGTGGTTTTACCAGCCTGCAGTCGCACCAGCAATGTAGGAGTGTTCCATTTTCTATATATCCTTGCCAGCATCTGCTGTCACCTGAGTTTTTTATCTTGACCATTCTGATTGATGTGAGGTGGAGTCTCAGGGTTGTTTTGATTTGGATTTCCCTGATGACTAAGGATGTTGAACATTTCTTTAGGTGCTTCTCTGCCATTTGATATTTCTCATTTGAAAATTCTTTGTTTAGCTCTGTACCCCATTTTTAATAGGATTATTTGGTTCTCTGGAGTCTAACTTCTTTGTATATTTTGGATATTATTCCTCTTTCACATGTTGGGAAAGATCTTTTTCCAATCTGTGGGTTGCCATTTTGTCCTATTGTCAATGTCCTTTGCCTTACAGAAACTTTGCAATTTTATGAGGTCCCACTAAAATCTGGGACAAAAAGGATGCCCACTCTCCCTGTATCTATACAAAATAGTACTAGAAGTTCTAGCTAGCAATAAGACAACAAAAGGAGATCAAAAGAATATAAATTGGCACAGAAGAAGTCATGGTATCACTATTTGTAGATGACTTGATAGTACATATAAGTGACCCCAGAAGTTCTACCAGAGAACTTCTCCAGCTGATAAAAACTTCAGCAAAGTAGCCAGATATAAAATTAACACAAAAAAATCAGTAGCCTTCTTTATACAAATGATACATGGACTGAGAAAAAATAGAGAAGCAACACCTTTTACAATAGTCACAGATAATATAAAATATCTTGGGTTAACTCTAAGCAAACAAGTGAAAGAGCTAAATGACAAGAACTTCAAGTTTCTCAAGAAAGAAACTGAAGAAGACCTCAGAAAATGAAGAGATCTCCCATGCTCATAAATTTGTAGAATTAATATAGTAAAAATGGCCATCCTACAAAAAAGCAATCTACAGAGTCAGTGTAATCTCCCTCAAAATGACAATGCAATTCTTCTAAGACATGGAAAGGATAATATCTATGGAAAAACAAAAAACCCAGAATAACCAAAATAATTCTTTTTGTTGTTGTTGTTGTTGTTGTTGTTTTGTTTTTTCAAGACAGGGTTTCTCTGTGTAGCCCTGGCTGTCCTGGAACTCACTCTCTAGATCAGCCTGGCCTCAAACTCAGAAATCCACCTGCCTCTGCTTCCCAAGTGCTGGGATTAAAGGCATGTGCCACCACCGCCCATCCAAAACTAATTCTTAACAATAAAGAACTATTGGAACAATAACCATCCCTGACTTCCAGATATACAAAAAAACAATAGTGATAAAAACTGTACGGTATTGATACAGAAACAGGTTGATAAGTGGAATACAATTGAAGACCCAGAAATAAAACAGTTATAGACACTTGTTCTTTGACAAAGAAGCAAAAATATACAATGGAAGAAATAAAGCTTCTCCAATAAACAGTGCTGGTTTAACTGGCAGTCTGTAGAAAAAATGAAAATAGATCCATATTTGTCACCTAGCACAAAGCTCAAGTCCAAGTGCATCAATGATCTCAACATAAAACCAGATATACTGAATCTAATAGAAGAGAAAGTGGGAAAGAGCCTTAATTCATTGTCAAGCTGATGGGAGTGTGGGATTTCCTAAACAGAACGCAAATGGCTCAGGCTCTAAGATCAAGAATGGATAATTCAGAACCCATGAAAGGGAAGAGCTTTGTTTAAAAAAAAAAACAAAACAAAATCAAAAAACTTGTAGATATGTTATCCTGATCTCTGTCTGAATATTTAAGATGACCCTTCACTGTATCTATGTCCAAACTTCTCTTTAACATAAGGAAGCCAATTATAGTACATGAGGTCCATCATTGTCAATCCATGATGCCTTTGCTACTTCGTAGAAGATTATCTTTCCAAGGAGTGGAAACCTACTGAGTTGCTATGTATTAGAAAATCTGCATAACATTCTTAAGAAGGAAGATTTAAAATTGAACCCATATCAACCAAAACAAACAAACAAATAAACAAATAAACACCCATGAAAGATCATGCTTCCTATGTGCCTAGAGAATTGTAGGCAACACATTCATGGAATGTTATCACACTAACAATAAAATACAAAGAATAATATGCATGAGTTTTATCACCTATAATCCTAAGGCAGTATTTATCTTCTCATTTCCTTTATTATTTTAAGTAATTTATTTGAATTTCTTCATTAAATCTATGATTATTATTTTTTCCTCTGAACTCCTCTTAGTTTCTCCTATCTCCATTAACACATTATATATAGATAGATAGATAGATAGATAGATAATTATATGTATAATTATATACATTATATAATGTTATTATATATTATATTTCATATTATACATTATATTATATAATATAATTATATTGTATTATATGTTATATATATATTTATAATATGAAATATATATATAAAAATTCTCTTTGTCTGTGTTTCAAAATAAACCCCTCAAAAATAATCCCATACAACAGAAACATCAAAACAAGTCCAAAAATATTCACTAGGACAAAAAAAATTCCAAACAAAAAGGGTATTTTACAAAAGTAACACTCAGTTTGGTTTTTGATGGCCAACAACTCCAGACAAAGCATCCTGCCTTGAACTGTGACTGATATACCCAGTGATGTTCCAATGTAGAAAACTGATTTTCTTTTTTTTTTCTTTTTCCAGTGGGTATTAATTGCAAATAGCTGTTTATTTAGGGATGCAACCCTGGGTCTACATCACCCTCTCAGTGTTGGGACCCTGTGTGGCTTGAACCTGTCTGGTTTGAACCCATTTCTGTCTTGTGCATACAGTAAGACACCACATTCTTTATTAGTTTAAATGTAATATATTAATTTAAATCTCCTTGCAACATGGGATTTCCTACATTGAAATCATTATTTTCTGAAACATGAGTCTCAGAAAAATACACTGATAAATTGTCTCATCAAATTAATTAGAAACATTGTAATGGAATCCCATATTAAAGTATAAATTAATTTTAGCGTCTTAGAAGCCAAGAAAGAATATTATTTATTTTTAAACCAAGCATCCTTTCAGCAAATATTGCTTGATGATGGGATGCTGCCACTATTAGATTTATCCTAGTAATAAATAAAAACATCCCATTTGAATATAACAGTGAAGGATAATGCTGTCCTCTGTGTTATTGAAAACATAGACAGCCCTATGAAGTATAGATGCACAGATTTTCTTATTTCTATATAGAGTATTCTAAGCTTGGATACATTAATATATATTAAAGACTATGTAGCATTTTTTAACATGTTAACAACATGTACATGATAGAAGGGGTTTTTGTTGGTCTTTCACCTCCCAAAAGATAAGAGAATGACATGAAAGAAATGAAAAATAGTTTTTGGGCTGGCGAGATGGCTCAGTGAGTAAGAGCACTGACTGCTCTTCCGAAGGTCCTGAGTTCGGATCCCAGCAACCATATGGTGGCTCACAACCACCCTTAATGAAATCTGAAGCCCTCTCCTGGTGCATCTGAAGACAGATATAGTGTATTATGCTGGAATAAGAGGGGCTGGAGCGAGCAGGGCCATAATGAGCAACCATATGTACAGCTACAGTATACTCATACACATAAAAATATACAAATAAGTCTTAAAAATATTAGGTTACTGATTACTGGCCAGGAGTAAGTTATACTACAACTCCCATTACAAAGACATCTGATGAATTATCATTAACTGGATCACTTGCCTTTTCAATGGTTTTCAATATGACTTCAGAAAAATAATCAGCAGGCACTATGTCATCTTTTTACTAAAGTAAAGACAATTCAACTTTTTAATATTTCAGGTGAACTTTATCATACTTCAATAAATGATGTATAAAGGACTGGTGGAGAATTACATTGTTTTTGCTAGTAGAAAGGATTCTATCTTTTGTTAAGGTTGATCAATTGGTAATACACTATAGGCTAATTGTTCCTGCTATGAGTATGTTTTTAAAATCACTCTTGGATATTGTGTAGCTTTTGAAATTACAGAATCTTTGCATCAGATTTCAAACTAAAGAACACATGATTATATTGCTGAAGCCTTGAGATATAAGGTAAAATCATTACCTCTTCTGGTATCTTATGCTACAATACTTTGTAATAAATATTTTTGGTCTATCAGTTAAAAGCATTTAATTCCTTCCTACTTGATACAGATAATGGAGAATAACAGTTTATATTATGATGTCATAATTCTACAGAGAATTATTGTGGTTTGTATTTTAAATGTGTCCATAAGTTTATAAGTCAAAGGTCTGTTCCAATGCCTGTGCTATGGTGTACTTGGTAATTAATGGAATAAAATAATGATGGGTCTATTAAGACAAAGTTTGATTATTTGTGGATAATCCTAAGACTGGGTTTTTGGCACCATAGTCTGTCTTCTGCCTCTGCCTTTCTATCTGGCTATGTTTGTATCTTTCCTTCTGTACTCTATCCTTTCCTTTCTCTTACCTTATTTCTGCTCTCATTCCCTCCCTCCATCTCTCTCTTCCTCCTTTTCTTCTGACTTCTTCCTTCACTCCCAACTTTTTCAGCCATACTGAAGAAAATCTCTGTACTCTGTCACAGCTTTTCTGCCTCTGTTACACTGTACTGCTCTGGCACAGGCCCAAAACAATAGAGTCAATGACTGAAACAGAATCTTCAGCATTTCTTAGGCAAGACTAAACTTCTGAATAGAATTTAAGTGATTCTTACAGCAGTGAGAAGCTAAATAAATAGTTCATGTGTACTTATAGTAGCATTATAGATTACCCAATACCATTTAACATTATTTTTTTCACATAAAAAATAGACTTAACCTATAGTTGGAGAACCATCAATACTTTTTAAATTACAGAATGTAAAAAAGGACTTGGACCAGGCAGTGGTGGCACATGCCTTTAATCCCAGCACTTGGGAGGCAGAGACAGGCAGATTTCTGAGTTCAAGGTCAGCCTGGGATATAGAGTTCCAGGACTGCCGGAGCTATACAGAGAAACCCTGT
>JADRCC010578810.1:0-22012 GCA_019843855.1 Hylomyscus alleni
TGAATGGATGAACTCCAGCTAGCATTCTTTTTCCCATCTAGAATCTCATGAGCTAGGCATCCATTCTCCACATTTCTCTCAGCATTCTTATCTTCCAGGATCCCACCATAATGGCCCCTTAATAGCTTTCCTTACTCCAAATTACAACTTCTTTCACATTTCAGGTGCAGAACAATTCTAATGGCATAAGATCACATAAGTTTATCCAAACAGCCTCACATATATATATATATATAGTGTGTGTGTGTGTGTGTGTGTGTGTGTGTATGTGATATATATGTACATGTATTTATAACTTCTGGTCTGAGCTCATTATAGCTCATAGTTCAAGGTACGATGGACATGACAGGAAAGTGACGGCAACAGGAGCATGAAGCATCTAGTCACACTGCATCCATAATCACCAACTGAAGGCAGTAAACGCATGCTGATTCTGGGTTTCCCCTTCTCTAGTAACATAATCTAGGATCCCAGTCAAGAACTGCCAGCAGCCAGAGTGGGAAGGTCTTCCCACATCAATTAATACAATCAAGATAATATCCCCCAGACGTACCCAGAAGCTTTGATGGCAGGTGATTATAGATTCTGTCAAGTTGACACTAATCGTCAACAAAAGTTGACCCTATAGCCAGAAGCACCAGGCAGTTTTCCAAGGCCCTTGCTGATGAAATCGTCAGTGACTTACTTCTCAGAGAAATCTGACTAAAGCCAGAGTGGAACATTGCATCGCATTCAGCAGACAAGCAGAATAAATGTAAAGAAGGATGAGGAACATTCACCTTTCACGGATGCTGGTTTAACAGATGCCGCTTATCAGATATGTGCATGTCACATGGCCAGAAAATCGGTGCTAGTCCATATCATGTGCTAGGTTAGGTTCAAACTGCCTCTCTATGCATTTCTTCACCGTAACAATGAACTGCCTCTGTGTTTACTTGTTCCAGGAAGGAGAAAATTTTTTTTTCATCTTGGACAAACATCCCGAGGTTGTTAGAATAAGCCCAAAGGGATTACTTTGCAAAAGGATTATAGTTGAACTCTACAAAATAAACAACCTTATTTCATCTCTCAATGTTGCCGCAATTAAAACATAGATTTTTTTTTTTTTTTTTTTTGCAAACCACTTTATTTTCATCCAGGCTAAGGGACAATTTGGAAATTAAAACAAAGATTTTACACAGTAATCTTTTCATTGAAAGTCTTTTGTATTCATAACAAATACTTGCTATGACTTACACTAACTGGAAACCCTAATACATTAACATGAATTTTCATCTTGTTCTAGTTTATTAAAAGTGGGAACAGAAAAGTGATAGGCACATATTATTTTTACATCATTATGAGGCTATATCCTAGAGTTTTCATAGGACAAGGAAAACAGGCTTCTGAAGATGCAAGGACAAAAGATTTCACAGCCACCATCTCTCAGAAGATTCCAGAATGCTGAGTAAGTGGGATTGTCGTATACCCTGCCTGCTTCAGCTCAAACTGCTTCAGTGTGATCAATGGATTTAGCTTTAGAATACAAGTTTTAGAACAGAGGCTCAAACATGTAGTAATCCCCATTAAAGAATTGCTAACAATTATAATTTATTATTCCAAGAGGACTTTTAAAATGTGTTTCCCACATTAATAATAATAGGAAAAAAAGAAAAGGTATAGATTCTTATGTAAAGAAAAGAGATATTTTAAGACACTTATCATTATGAAAGGTAGTAGGACATGTGAGATCGAGTGGAGTCTGAGAAAGTGTTCTAAGTAGTCTCCTGCCCTCAATGCACGTCTCTTCCCAGAGCCAATTTTAAAAGATCTGGGAGAATACTTTGTTTCTTCTTTTGTCTTGTTGCTAGGTTTTGTGAACTGAAAGAAATCATTGATAAACAAAACCAAGAAACAACAATAAAAAACAACAAAACACAAACAAACAGACAAAACAAAACAAAACAAGACTTTAGAGACCATACAAGACAAACAACAGAAAACATCAATAACCAATGTGGAAGGGGAGTAATCTGATTACCAGTGTTGCCATAGCATAATATTTTGTGTCTATTCTTCAATGAGAAAAATATAAGACGTGTGGCCTGTTCACAGGAAAAACAAAGTTAACAAAAACAATTCCTTAGGAAAAAAATGGGCATAGGGATTGCTAGTCAGCGACTTTTAATCACTTCAATGACTTTTGGGCAGAAATAGAATCTATACCAAAATTCATACAGAATTTCAAGGAATCTGGACTATCCCAAACATCTTTACAAAGCAAAGATGAGGGTTTATACTTCTGGTTTTTTAACCTGATGCAAATCTAATCAAGGGTGTAGGGCTGGAGCTGCAGAGATGGCGCAAAAGGGATGAACCCGCACAGCTCTTGCAGAATAGCTGAGTCAGAATCTGAGCAGCATGAGACAGCTTGAGACAGCTCACAGCGACCTTGGTTCTGAGGGACCTCGTGTTCTCTTCTGACCTCAGCAAGCACTGTGTTCACACACACACACACACACACACACACACACACACACACACACACAGAGAGAGAGAGAGAGAGAGAGACAGAGAGACAGAGACAGAGAGAGACAGAGACAGACAGAGACAGAGACAGAGACAGAGAGGCAGAGACAGAAGGAGAGAGAGAAAAAAGGTAGAGAGAGAGAGGAAGAGGGAGAGAGAGAGAGGGGAGAGAGGGAGAGAGAGGAAGAGACTTTTTTTAGATTACATTAAATGTAGATTTAGTGGGAGGTTGCTCTCAGGGAGTGGGTGAGCTCATTGGCCCTAAGGAAGGAGGTCAGGGAAGTTACCATGGGAAGGGAGAGAGAGAGGAGAGGGGAAAGAGAGAGAAAGAAAGCATGTGAATGAAAAGAGAGAAGGAGAAAAGTGAGAAAGAGAAAGAGAAAGAGAGAGAGAGACTTAAAAATTATATATATTTTAAAGGAGTGCAAATCAGGCATTGTGGCACAAGCATTTATTCTCAGTGTTTCAGAGACAGAAGCAGGAGCCTCTCTGCAAGGCTGAGCCTAACCTGTTCCACATAGTTAGTTTCAAGATAGCCAAAGCTACATGACAAGACTAGTCTAAAGAGTTCACTACTAGAAAAAGACAGTAGACACATAAACTGATGAATGAGAATAGAAGCCATCAATGAGAAAAGGATAATGTTTTCAACAAAAAGTATTAATTGTAAAATCTAGATTCCACATACACATAAATATCTTTGTACCATTTAACTTATATCACATAAAAATATTAACTCTAATAGGATCAAAGGCCTAAGGCAGGAGTTAAAAGATACAAGTCTTGAGGAAAAAAACATCACAGGCAAACTTCATGACATTTGATTTGGCAGCAGATTTTTTTTTTTTCGTTTGGACTTCTTACCAAAGTGATTAACATCAAAAGAGCAAATATATAAGTTGGACTACATAAAGATTTAAAGTATCCTTGCATGAAAGCATACTAGTTGGTTCCTCAAAAATTAAACACAAATTAGCATACACTTTGAGAACTCCATTTCTGGGTGTACGTCCGAAATAATTAAAAGCAGGCACTCAAAGAGTAATTTCTATACTCGTGTTCACAACATAATTATTTACAACAGAAAAAGATAGACATATGCCTATAGACTAAGAGATGAACAGATAGACAAACCATAAGCAAAGAATACATACCCTCATATTATTCAGCCTTAAAAATAAATTCAGACACATGCTGTAACATAGATGTACCACGGAAATTTTATATTAAATGAAACCATTCAGTCATGGTGAGGCACATATGACTCCACCTCAGTGAGGCAATATGAATAGTCAGATTACACTATTTATAATTACTTGACGGGTTGATTAATTAGTACTAATTAATTTAAATTAATAATTATACAGTGCTATGGTAGAATAGTAGCTTCTAAGTGCTGGAGTTGTAAAGGAATGGGGATTTATTGCTGAGTGCATCCGGAGTGCCAGTTTGGGAAGAAGAAAAAAAATCTCAGGAGGCAGACAGTTGTAAGGATTGCAAAATATCATAGATGTGAATCTACGTATTTCAGAAAATATATGTTTATAGTTTATGTAAGTTTTATGTTTTACATATACATATTTCCAATAACATTTAAAACTAAGAGAGAGAAAGAAAGGGGAAGGACAGAGGACACAGTAGTGAATGTAGGCAGAGGCTGGAGTCACCAAACACAAGCCAAGGGATGCCTGCTCCCATCAGTGGTAGAAGATGCAGTCAAAGGTTAGGCCTGATGGTACAAATCTGCAATTTCAGCCACCTGCGAATCTAAAACAGATCCATAATAACTCTAGGTCTTGTTTTGGCTACAGTGAAATTTCAAGAGCAGCCTGGGTACTTTAACAAGACCTTGTCTTAAATTTTGTTAGAGTAAGGCAAGATAGCATATAGCTCACTGGTAGAGTAATAGTATCGCATATATGTGGTCATTCAACAATTAGTATCTCAATAAAAAGAAAAGCAAGTAATGTACCTTCCCTAGAGTCCCCTAGTGAGAACACAGCCTCGCTGACACCTTGATTTGGGATGTACAGTCTTGGTAATTGTGAAAGACTACATTACTATTTTTAATATTGAAAAATTTCTATTCTTAATCTTTTAGTCTGTATTTTAAGTAGTTAAGTTGTTGTGACATTTACACATGTATCTTCTCACCTGGCTTTATTGCTAACTTGCCACATTTGTAGTAATTTGCTAAGGTGGTCACTGCCGGTGACGTAGGAGTTGTTAGTAAGGAGAGGGCATAGAAAGAATGAAGGAGTGAATGACGGAGAAATAGGAAAAAGGAGTGTGCGACTGCCACCCAGGAGGGAGAGTGTGAGTATGTGGTGGGGACAGAGTAAGTGCATGAAATCATGGAGCCCACTGTAAACTCTGTCTATCTGCTCTAGAAGGGGGCTGATGATGAATCACAGAAACTCAAATTTGTCAAAAGTTACCTTTCATCAAGAGTACAAAGGGAAAGAGATGAAGGCTCCGATCTTGTTTCTAAGGTTTCTAAGGTATTAATGTGACCAACGAGCACAGAAGTATGCGTTGTTTGTCTAAATGACAGAATCTGTTTATTCATTTTAGGTTTCTACCAGTCTGATAAACAAATGCCAAAAGCACAAATTACTGCTTATTATACTAGGTCATTTTTAAAACTCTCATTTGAAATGCATTTATTTGCCTATATTCTGATAGTAGGCACTTAAAACCAGTTATTAGTATTTTGATTATGATAATAATGTATCTTCATGATAAATTAGCACTGTGCACTGATAGGTTCACTATATCCTGAAACTTGAACATAAGCATTTTTCAACCAGAATTGCACAATTATTTCTTGATGGCACTTTTATATCATTGTCTCTAAGCTGTTCATATGCCTACCAACAATCTGCTTTAGACCCTTAAGCCTTGTGCATTCCTGATACATTTCTCACTTAAACCCCTGGAACCAATTTCTTCTTTAATGAAAGGAGTCAATACAAAAGAAAGAAAAAGGGAAGAGAGAGAAAGGCAGAGAGAAGGAAAGAAAGAAAGAAAGAAAGAAAGAAAGAAAGAAAGAAAGAAAGAAAGAAGGAAGGAAGGAAGGAAGGAAGGAAGGAAGGAAGGAAGGAAGGAAGGAAGGAAGGAAGGAAGGAAGGGAAGAAGAAAAAGAAACAGAAAGGAGAAAGCCCAAACTATTTCTTTTCTGTTGGGAGTATGTTTTCTCTGGCTGCCTTCTCCAGGCTGGCCTATGGGCTGCGTCTTCTGTGTTCAGACTTGTCAAACTTGTTTCATTTCAACTACTTGTCATTTGTTTCCGTATTCCTTCCAGGAGTAGATCTCTAAGACATGTAGGGATGTCATAAAGCTGATTGGAAAGTCAAGTTCAGTGGGTGATACCTACAGGATCCCTTCCCCCCATTCGTGATGTATCTGCAACGGTAAGTTCAATTTTGTTTCTTTGGGTCCTGCTCCTTTGCTGTGTCTGTCTGGGGGTGGTGGTAGATTCCCCACACCAGAGGATAGGTAGCTGATGAGGAATCTTTAAGGAGTTGAAACTACATTTAAGCTTGAAGGATTTCTGGAATTTTCACAGTGGTCTGGAGTAAGAAATCTCTGTTCCAAAGTCAATGTTCTGTAGACAACTCAGCATCAGCATTATCTCAAGGCTCCAAGTTCAATAGTGGGTAATTGGGATTGCAGTGGGAAAGTCAGTGCCTGCCACTTTGTCCTGCTTGATTCAGATCTGAGAGGGAAGTGATCATTTGTTTGAAAGCAGTCCTCATTGCTCCAAACCAACAGGCTGATTCCTCAGCTTCTCCTCCTTGATGTGCGTTGGTTCTTGTAGAGTGAGGAAAATTAGGAAGTCATGAGTTTCAGAGACATTTGATCCACTGTAGAGAATCCCACATTTCCTGAGGAGAAACTGAACTAACAAGAGATCAAGACTGGTGATAGTAAGCTAACTTTCTAAAACTCCTTTTAAATAGGAAAATAAAAATATAAATTTTTTAATATGATTTGAAAGAAGGAAAAAAGTTGATTTGATATATATGTATACATATATATGTTTATGTATATATAGTTAATGTGATAATATTTCATTTTTGTTAATATTTATAATCTTTCTGAAATATTTTTACATATGTTTTTTCATTTAAGAGACTAGACAACCTTGTGAATTCAGTAAAGTGGGTATTATTAAGGCCTATGCTAAAAAAAAAAAAAAGTCCTATGTTAATAAACAAATCTGAAGACACAGAAGTTAGGAGACTTCTCCAGGCTCACAGGGTCATCAAATGCCAGAATTTCTTGGAGTAGTCCTAAACTATATAGTATTTTATTTATATAGTATAGTAATTTATTTTTGAGTTAGTATATTCACCTTATTAACCCCCATCTCTCTAGACAGAAGGTTCCACCTGGGAACTTCAGATGTGAGATTTTGATATTAGACAGCCTGCTAAGTCAGTGAGCATCCCTGGAAAACTTGCCCCCCTCAGAATATTTATATTTAGTAGTAATATTTTTATCAGTGCTTTAGAAAAAAAATTGTATAGTAACCATGGTCTCTGATACTCCTTGAATGGTCAGTGGTACTTCACACATAGGCAACACTTCACAGGTATTTATTGAACAAATGAGAAAGCAAACAATATGAACATTTTGCGCTAATGTTTAACTTGTTTTTAAAAAATTCATTGAATTAGAAAATTCATACCTAATGTTTATAGACAGTAAGATTATAAAGCAAAATCTCACGTTTCCCATTTCTTCTATTAAAATTATCAAATTTTGTAAGTATTGGCACCAATAGCTTTCATTTCTAGTGAATAATTATGCCCCTATGAATTTTTACAGTTTAAGGGAAGTAAATTATTGGAGTAATATTAATGTTCAATTGTTTCTATTTTAGACATAAGCGACATATTATTAACAAAGAATAAACATGGTAAGAAACACTAAGTAGCAGTAGTTGCTTTGAGTCAAATTCAGGAACACTAACCCAAAATGGAATATTTGCACAAAATCCTGCTAAGAGGCAGGCATAAGGATTAAGGACAAGAAGATGTCTACTAATTGCTGTGATAGTCTATATGTCAAATCTACAATCACTCTAAAGTGCATGGCACAGCTCTGGCATCATTTTAATTCTTATTTCTTCTTGAGCAAGAACACAGTGGTAAGACTTGGAAATGTAACATTTGATTCACATGCCTGTTGTTTGTGTTGTAATAAACCTGGATGTCTCCTCCATGGAGTCTGTAATTTCATCTCTATCCTTGGGCAGGCTTTAGTGAAACAAATTGCAAATTGCAGAACTCTCCGTTTAGAATTACCCCCCAAAATAGCCATGTCTCCACCATTTCAAAGTCTTTATTGATAAAGGGTTTTCATTCACTTTAAAATCTCATTTCTTTAATTTATAAAAAAGTAAGATATAATGCCAAGTGCGTTCATCTGAAATTGGGATCAAGTTCTCAGAAGCCTGTACAACCCTCTCTTCCTCTAGCTTAATAAAAAGCAAAAACTAAATTCATCTCTGGCTTATTACCTTTAAATGAAAAGGTACTGGATAAGTCTATTTGTGGTTTAGATTTTAAATTTTTTTGGATAATTGTTTCAGTTAACTTGCTAATTTGTTAAATCTACTCCTTGGCACATCCTAAAACCACCTTCAGAGATAAAATTACTAATGGTAAGTTATCAATTAATATTATATTCTCTATTTTTCCAGAAGACACACACTTATTACATGCCCTCTACACCCTCAGTTAACTCGTCTAATCCTTACTAGTGTGTGACTTAGCAACTCGGCTTTATAGGTGGGGAAAGTAACCAGTCCAATATTACAAACTAATAGGAAGAAAAGGTAGGGCCCGGATGTGAAGGCAAAGCCAAAGGTTGACTAAAAGGATCTCCTTCTTTCCCCCATTTAATAATTTTTAAGATCATAATATTTTGTGTTCTTTAATTCTCAAATTTTATGAAGTATTCGTGGCTATCATCTCCACATATTCATCGATAGTCAATGGAGTAAAATGAATATTTGTGTCACTGAGATTTCAAAGGTGGCCTGCAAATCATTGCTTGGTTGTGACTTCATTTCCTGATTATCTGGAATATATGAAATAATATTTCTAATTAAAGAGGAAGACTATATATATATATATATATATATATATATATATAAACTTATACTCAAGATTGTAGAAATTTGTTATCAAATTAGTACACAATCCTACATTAAGTGGTAATTTATTTGTCCTTATAATCACTATTACTTATTACCTATTTACTAAATATGCATCAGTTTGAATCATAGTATTTGTTAGATTATTTATTCATTACAATCCTGGTGAAAGTAAACCTGGGTGATCATCATGTTTGTATGAGAGGAAAACATTGCTGCAGATCACAGTTATTCAATTTCATGTTGTAAACCTGATACATCCATTAATATGTCTGAAAAATCTAGGCCAGTGGCCAGAAATGGACCCACTAGTGGTGAGCAAACCTTGAATAGTATTCTATGGACCCACTAGTGGTGAGCAAACCTTGAATACTATTCTATGGACCCACTAGTGGTGAGCAAACCTTGAATACTATTCTTTTTTTTTGGCATCCACATTTAGAATCAAGAGGGTCTGGCTGCAGACAGGAGGGTGGGGTGTTTGCAAGCTACATAGGCAAGGCCTTTCCTTCCTTTAGCCGACTTTACTCGTGAAATGGTAGCACTAAGGCTGGTCTCACCAAGCTGTGGCAGCAAGCACCTGAAACCACCTACATCGGTGCTTCTCAACCTTCCCGATGCTGCGGCCCTTTAGTACAACGCCACACGTCATGGTGACCCCCCACCATAAGTTTACTATTACAAATCCTAATGTAAATATCTGATAGGCAGGCTATCTGATATATAACCCCTGTGAGAGGGTCGTTAGACCCTTAAAGAGGTCACAGCCCACAGGCCGAGAACCCCTGCTATATGAAAACTCTCTGTCCAGAGTAGGACTCAGTATCTGCTAGAGCCCTTCATTTGTTCACCCAGGGCTTTCACACCCAGGGGTAAAGTTGATTACCTCCACTTAACAGAGGGCAGGGAACTGAAGTAAACCAGATTGTGAAAGCTTCAAAACACACACCACACCACACCACCCCATACCACACCACCCCATACCACACCACACCACACCACACCACACCACACCACACCACACCACACCACACCAAGCATTTCTTACCCTAAAAGCCACGTTAATATCTCCACATAAAAATGCTTATAGAGGACTGTTCCATGCAGATGGAGAATTTTAGAACATTTTTAAGTGTTTAATATTTGTTAACAAAATGAAATTTTGTTGCATTTTTACTATTTTAAACATTTACAAAAAAAAATTTCAGTACTGGATTATTTTGAATCTCGCGGGTCTCAAAGGTTTTAACCCAAAGCTGGGTGTAGTGGCACATGCCTATAATGTCAGAATCTAGGAGACAGGGGCAGGAGGAATGTTTAATGTCAGCCTGGACAACACAGTGAGACTCTGTGTCAATAGCTGAGGAAAGGGTTGTGACATGCCTTGTACGAATTTAGAGCCCCTCCAGTATTTATCCTTACTTCCCCAAACTCACTATGATGTTTAAAACACTTTATTAAGCCTCAAGAAAGGGTGTAGAAAACATATTCAAGTGTATAAGTAGGCATAAGTAGAATGAACATTGATAGATAAATTTGAAAACAAAAATGAAAACTAGACTATATTGTTATGGCTGGCTAACATCTTAGGAGTAGTTTTTAGAATATATTGCATTGTACGATGCTATGACATGGGTATTTGCATAGAAAGAGTTCACTCTTAATACATGAATAACTATTTGAGTCTGAATCTTAATCTTCAATCTAATATGCCCTTTACACACGTTAATAGATGAAAATCAATAGTGTGTCAAGAGTAAGTGTGCACTTGCACACACATTAACACATAGGAGGAACATTGTTACCTATCTTTGGGGGAACCTAGAATGTTGTATAATAAGTTTTGTTTAGCCTGTATATTTAATTCTTTATTGTCCTATTAATAGTAAACATATTAAATAATATCTTGATTTCACTGTGTCACTTGTACCACAGTAGAATGTATTTTTATCATTGATTAACTTGCACTAAAAATATTCTGGGTACTTTCTGATATTTGTTTGTGTAAACCCCTTCTTTGGGGCAAGTCGAGGATGATTAAAATTTCAAAGTGTTTCTGGTACCAAAATTCCTTAAGTAATAAAATGCTCTTTTTCTCAGAATGGTTGATTTCTATTGTGTTTAATCACAAAAAGGACAACGAATTGATTCACAGCAGTCATATCTGTGTGGTGTGGTGGTTTGAATAAGAATGGTCCTATAGACTCATGTGTTTGAAAGGCTGGCTCACATAGAGTGATGATTTTTGGAGGTGTGGCTTTATTGGAATAAGTATGGCTTTGCTGGAGAAGCGTGTCACTGAGGAGGTGGGCTTTGGGATCTCATATACCCAAGACAGATCTAGAGTGGCCATCTTCTTCCACTGCCTGATGATCAAGATATAGAACTCTCAGCTCCTTCTTCAGCAGCATGTCTGCCTCTATACTGCTGTGTCCCACCATGACAATAATGGACTGAACCTCTGAAACCAGCCCCAAGTAAATGTTTTCCCTTTATAAGAGTTGCCTTGGTCATGTTGCCTCTTCACAGCAATAGAACCACAACTGAGACACTTACTGTGTGCTAGTCTCTTTACATGGATTAAAGCATTAGTTTGTAAATAGGTATAATATTTATTTCCACTTAAAAATATGGGACTTTTTTAAAGATTTATTTATTTTATGTATATCAGACCCCATTACAGATGGTTGTGAGCCATCATGTGGATTCTGGGAATTAAACCCAGGACCCTTGGGAAGAGTCAGTGCTCTTAACTACTGAGCCATCTCTCCAGCCTCAAGATGTCAGACTTTTGATATAGACAGGTCAAATGTTCTTTCTTCTCCACTTACAATAACATTTTACATCGTTTTCTCCTCTTTGCCTTACCCTCACTGCCATCAGCTCTGGTAGATGGATGAGAATAAACACAGCTCTCCTGACAACTCTTTAACAATGAAGTCTCACACTAGTGGGAACACCCCCCACAAGCATGCCTTATGCTCCTTCTGAGAAACAGGAAGATCCAAGAAGCAGGAAGAGATGCTGGTGAAGAGTAGATATGGAATTTTTCATTCGTTAACCACCAGTGTTTAAGACCTAAATGGTGTGTGACTCCGTGAGTCTGCTAGTGATCAGGATATATAGAAAACTGGGGGGACATGCTCCCTGCTTTACTCTTCATTCAAAATCACCAAAAACCCAGAAAGGAAGATTCCTTTCAACATTATCTAAATCATTTTTATATTCCTTACTAAATATATTTGATCTGAGAAACCTCTCCTCTTCTTACGTCTTTGGAACATGCTTAAGAAACGTCTCAGTGCTATGCATGACTTATTCACAACCTTCACGATCTTGCTCTTTTAAAGAAGATATGTGTCCACATATGCTATCAAGAATTAAATTATGGGGCTGGCGAGATGGCTCCGTGGGTCAGAACTCTGACTGCTCTTCCAAAGGTCCTGAGTTCAAATCCCAGCAACCACATGGTGGCTCACAACCACCGGTAATGAGATCTGATGCCCTCTTCTGTGTGTGTCTGAAGTCAGCTACAGTGTACTTAATTATAATAATAAATAAATCTTAAAAAAGAGAATTAAATTACAGGCTATGGATATGTAAGAACACTTGCTTCACAAGTATAAGGATCTAAGTAAAATTCCTCAGAACTCATGAAATAAGCTAGGTGTAGCCATGCCCTTCTGTTACCAAGCCTGGGAAGGAGCAGTGGAGACAGGAGAATGCCTGGGGCTTGCTGCCTATCTAGTTTAAGGTTCAGTGAAAAATGAGTGAATGAATTAGTAAGACAGGTGGGAGTAGAGGACACCAAACTTTCTCCTTTGGCTTTCCATGCAGAAGCATAACATGCAGGTGCACACATGCAGTGTACACACACACACACACACACACACACACACACAAGAATTAAAATTAGAAGGTATCAGGTAGAACAGAAAAGTGTGATGATTACATTTCCTTCATATGCCTCCTCTTATCCTCCCTATCTCTCCAAATCACTACTGTCACGTTCACAAAAGGCTCTCTGAAGTTGAGGCAGGAGGGAATTGTCACTTTGTACATACACATTTAAGGCCAATAGGAAGATGAATGTGGAAAATCAAACTCAAAATCAAGACATAAGCACAAAAAGACTGATAAAGCTTTTGACCAATAAAACAGCCTCTACTTCATTTCAGAAAAGCCTCTACGTCCATGTGGCTTAAATTTCACAAATCATCCATTTGTGAAATAGGAAGCTTTTCTTGAAAAAAAACCAATCTCTTAAAGAACAATTTGCTCTTCAAGAAGAAATATTCTGAGTTATAGAAGTCAAAGGCAGACTCTTTGGATAAGACCTAGTGTGTACCATTACACAAATGAGAAGGAATAGCTTCTAATATTCTATAGCTAGTAAAATAATTAAGGGTAATAATTAAATGACTATTTCAAAAATAGCTAGTGGGGAAGATTCTGAATATTTCTAACACAAAAAAATAAAACCTGCCTGGTTATGGATATGCAGCAACCTTGATTTGTTCACTATTCATTGCATAAATATACTGAAATATTACAGCATAATCCATACATATACAGAACTCTGCATCATCCATTAGAATCAAGAATATATGTTTCTAAAAGTCAGATCCTAACTTCATACTTAAGATATAAGAACTGGGCAAATTGTTTCTTAGGGTAAAATACTCACAAATCTACAAGTAATTCTAGTTACAAGAATGACTATGGGTCACACAAAGTAATCAGTCAACCAATAAAGTACACTTTCCAAATAATAGCTCATGTTTTTAAATTTTCTATATTAAGTGGTTATTCTTAAAAGGATGTAAGGGTTAACCAGTTGACAGTTACATTTCAAAGTCATCACAGAATGTTCCTTGCTCTTTTCATGTAGCAAGTGGCTGAGGACTTCTTATAGCAAATGCTCCAAGGAAAAGATTTAGATTTTGTAGGATTTTTTTTCCATTGAATGTTTCCAGGCAAAGAAATGGTGAGTGGGGCCCATGGAATTCAGATGAAGGAGTTCAATTCCCTAGCATTAGCATGACAGACTGAAACACCATGTGGGTGTCAGAATTGAACCTGGCTCGACAGTGTACACAGTAAACATTCTAAGTCACCGAATCCTCTCTCCACTCCTTAGAATAAATTTGTCACCCTTATTTACTTAAATTAGTAAGACTTACAGCATGGGAAGTTGGGTAAAAATCAGTAAGCATCAGATAGTGTTTACTGAAGTTTAAACAATGGTTATATGAATTTTTATAGAAACATTACCAATGTGTAAACAGGCAGTTGTATGGCAATCACATGTATATACTTTGTGCTGGCTAGTTTGATATCAACTAAGACAAGCAAGAATCATCAAAAAGGAAGGAGCCTCAACTGATAAAATGTCTCCCTAAGATCAGGCTATAGGCAAGACTATAGGACATTTTATTTATTAGTGATTGATGAGCAAACCGGTACACAGCATTCCTTCATGGTCTCTGCGTCAGCTCCTACTCAGCTCCTACCTCCAGGTTCCTGTGTTGTTTGAGTGCTTGTTCTGACTTCCTTTGATGATAGACTATGATGTAGAAGTATAATCCAAACCATTTTCTTCCCAGGTTGCTTTTGTTCATTGTGTTTCACCACAGCAGTGGTAACCTTAACTAGTACAGAAATTAGTACTAGGGTAGTGGGGTATTGATTTAACAGACTTGACCATGCTATTTTCTGGAAGATTGTGGAAGGAATTTTGAACTTCTGACTAGAAAAGCCACGAGTGTTGAGTGCTCAGCGGTCTATTCTTTAGGAGCTTGGTGAACGCCACTGTTGAAGACAGTGCAGACAATGGAGGTCTGGCTTGTGAAGTTTCAGGAGGAAGCAAAGTCCCTACTGGCCCTTTTGTGTGAAGAATCTGTGCTTCTGGTCATCTAGAGCTGATGAGTTGGCTGTGATTAACAATAGACCGGAACCACTAAAGTAAAACTTTTGCTTTGCTGGTGAAATGGATGCTGTTCAGGTGGAACTGAAGAATCAGCTCATTAGGGAAGGAGCAGAATCATTGAGGTAAAATCTTCTGGGAAGTATTGCTCGAGAAATACTTCAGCACATAAAAGCTGTGTTCCGGAGGTGGTTGAGGTTGTCCCTCAAGTCTGAAGCCAAACTGAGTTGTGAAAGAGTCATCCAGACGGGATTGGTTTTGAAGGCATGATGGGGTCATGGAAAGCAGCTGAAGCTTGGCAGGAAGCTAAGAAGGCATTGGTGAAAGTGTAGCCTCTGTGGCAGTTGAAGATGTAGGATTAAAGGGATCATACAGAGAAGTTGAGGCTTGGTACCCATGAAGAGAGCTTAGGAAAAGCTATTGGTGAAAGTGCAGCCTAATTGCAGCAAAGACCCTGGCATTTTGTAGATGCCGTGACCATGGAATGACCAAGAAGAACAGCAGCAGTAACCTAGAAGACAAGCTGTGCGTGCTGCAGAAAGTGGAGCTGGAGAAAGGACCCCAGCTGCCTGGAGAAACCAAAAGATTATGAGTGAATCTCAAATATTGAACACTGACTTATTTACACTATTGGAGTCTGGTTTTGCATTGTTCAAATTGTGGCTGTGCTTCTTTTCCTGAAGTGGGAAATATATATCATATAAGATCATAAAATTGAGAGACTTAAACTTTTTTAAAGAAAGACTCTGAGGTCCTACAGCTTTGGATTTTAAAAGAGACTGATTTTTTTTTTTAATACTCAGAACTTAATGGAGCATCATATAGTTTCAGTAAATAATTGGCTTGTGAGTGGTGTTCTAAAAGAATGCCTAAATTATGAGTAGTAGTCAACCTGTATAATGTCAGACCTTTACTCCATGCCACACCAAACAAGCATCTATGGATAAAGAAACAGTGTGTTTCTTTCTGTAAACTGTCTTGAATTACATAAAAACCACTTCCCAATTGGTCTACCCTCCAAATCATAGAAGGATGCTGCTTCTGAGACAGGTCATTATTGGACATGCACACAAACCCTCAGCCTACCCATAGCTACAACTTTTGCATTACAAAGAACTTCCAAATGTTAAAAAGGGGAGCAGTAGTGGGAACTGAATGCTTTTTTAGATACAACTTTTAAAGTGTTTGAATTTGTAAGTCTGTGGGGCTTTTTAAGTTTGTAAAACGTCTTATGTTGTGAGGCCTTTATTAATTTGTGATCTTGAGGATGAACAAGAAAGGAAAGACTGTGGCTTAACTGTGATGTCTTTGTATCAACTTGACAAGGAGTCAATTATTCTGTATAGTTTCATGTCAGCTTGACACAAGCTAGAGTAATCTAAGAGGAGGGAGCCTCAATTGAGAAAATGACTTCAGAAGATCAGGCTGCTTGAGGGGCATTTTCTTAATTAGGGATTGATGGAGGAAGACTCAGTCCACTTGGGCGGTGCCACCCCTGGGCTGGTTATCTATAAGGACATTCTATAAATTAGCAGGCTGAGCAAACCATGAGGAGCAAACCAGTAAGCAGCACCCCTCCATGGCCTCTGTTTCCGCTCTTGCCTCCAGGTTCTGCCCTGTTTGAATTCCTGTCTTGGCTTCCTTCAGTGATGGACTGTGTTGTGAAAATGTAAGCCAAAAAGACCCTTTCTTCCCCAACTTGGTTTTGGTCATGGGGTTCCATCATAGCAACGGTAACCTTAAAACACATTCTTACACCAATAACATGCACCGTTTTAGGGAGAGCAGAAAAATAACCCGAAAGAATGAAAACTCTAGGACCCATAGACAAAACGAAAAAGGACATAAAGTTGAAGGTGGGGCAACTAGACAGACTGCAGGCTGCCTGTCAGGGAAGGTCTTCCTAGGGAAAAGAAGATTCCCATGGGACATGGGACAGGAGGCTCCTCACGGTTTGATTTTGCTTTATTTTGTTTTGCTTAAGTCATCTCTGACCCACATATGAAGATACTAAGGAACTGCATCCTCTAACTCGCTGTGTGTGTGCTTTTTTCAGTCTGCAAGATTTAGAGGCAAAGTCGCATTGTTGAGTTAATACCATTTTTCTTTGACAGCATCTTTAAAAAGAAAACAAGCCACAAACACACCCTTCTCAAAAATGACTAATGAAGGTAATGGATGTGATAAACTGGGTTTCATGGAGATTATAGGGTGTGTGTTTCAGAATAAGGATCATTTATACTAGTTCGTTTCCACAAAGAATGCAAAGTGCCAATTATGGCATGACCAGGGATTAGCTTTAGCTCTTGTTTTACTTTCTTTTTTTGTTGTTGATTTTGTTTTGAATTTTTTATTAATTAATTTATTTTTTACACTCCATATTTTACCCCCCTCCCGTCCACCCTCCAACTGTTTCACATCCCATACCTCCTTCCCAGTCCCCTGTCTCCATGAGTATGTCCTCACCCCACCTGACCTCTAAACTCCCTGGGGCCTCCAGTCTCTTGAGGGTTAGGTGCATCATCTCTGAATGAACACAGACCCGGCAGTCCTCTGCTGTATGTGTATTGGGGGCCTCATACCAGCTGGTGTATGCTGCCTGTTTGGTGGTCCAGTGTCTGAGAGATCTCCCGGATCCAGATTAATTGAGACTGCTGGTCTTCCTACAGGGTAGCCCTTCTCCTCAGCTTCTTTCAGCTTTCCCTAATTCAACAAAAAGGTTCAGCTGCTTCTGTCCATTGGTTGGGTGCAAATATCTGCATCTGACTCTTTCAGCTGCTTGCTGGGTCTTCCAGAGTGCAGTCATGCTAGGTCCCTTTTTGTGAGTGCTCCCTAGCTTCAGTAATAGTGTCAGGCCTTGGGGCCTACCCTTGAGCTGGATTCCACTTTGGACCTGCCGCTGGATGTTCTTTTCCTCAGCCTCCTCTCCATTTCCATCCCTGTAATTCTCTCAGATAGGAACAATTATGGGTCAGAGTTGTGACTTTGGGAGGCAGCCCTCTCCCTCATTTGATGCCCTGTCTTCCTGTTGGAGGTGGGCTCTGTAAGTTCCCTCTCCCTACTGTTTGGCATTTCATCTAAGGTCCCTCCCTTTGAGTCCTGAGAGTCTCTCACCTTCCAGGTCTCTGGTGCGTTCTGGAGGGTCCCCCCAACCTCCTACCTCCTGGCTGCCTGTTTTGATTCTTTCTGCTAGCCCCCAGGACTTCAGTCCTTTTCCCTCACCCAGTACTAGACCAGGTTCCCCTCCCCCTTTCACTTTCCCACTTTCTCTCTCAGGTCCCTCCCTCCCTCCCCACTTGTGATTGCTTTCCTTTCTCTCCCAAGTGGGGCTGAGGCATCCTCACTTGGGCATTTCAGCTTGTTGACCTTTTTTGAGTTCTGTGGACTGTATCTTGGGTATTCTGTACTCTTTTTTCTTTTCTTCTTCTTCTTTTTTTTTGGTGAATAGGCAATTATTAGTGAGTACATACCACGCATGCCCTTTTGGGTCTGAGTTACATCACTCAGGGTGATATTTTTTTATTTCCATCCATTTGCCTGCAAAACTCAGGATGTCCTCGTTCTTAATAGCTGAATAGTATTCCACTGTATAAATGAAGCACATTTTCTGTCCCCATTCTTCTGTTGTGGGATGTCTGGAAACATCGAGGTTGTTTCCAGCTTCTGGCTATCACAAATAAGGCCACTATGAGCATAACAGAACACATGCCCTGTGGCATGGTGGGGCATCTTTGGGTATATTCCCAAGAGTGGTATAGCTAGGTCTTCAGGTAGATTTATTTCCAATTTTCTGAGGAACCGCCAGATTGATTTCCAGAGGGGTTGAACCAGTTTGCAATCCCACCAGCAATGGAGGAGTGTTCCTCTTTCTCTACACCCTCTCCAATATGTGTTGTCACCTGAGGTTTTAATCTTCGCCATTCTGATGAGTGTAGGGTGAAATCTCGGGATTGTTTTGATTTGCATTCTCTGATCACTAAGGATTTTGAACATTTCTTTAGGTGCTTCTCAACTATTTGAGATTCTTCAGTTGTGAATTCTCAGTTTGGTTCTATACCCCATTTTTTGATTGGGTTGTTTGATTTTTTTGATGATTAACTTCTTGAGTTCTTTATATATTTTGGATATTAGCCCTCTATCTGTAAGTTGCTGGTTTGTCTTATTGACTATGTCCTTTGCCTTACAGAAGCTTTGCAGTTTCATCAGGTCTCATTTATCAGTTCTTGATCTTAGAGCATGAGCCATTGGAGTTCTGTTTAGGAAATTTCCCCCTGTGCCAATGAGTTCAAGCTCTTTCCCACTTTCTCTTCTGTTAGATTTAGTGTATCTGGTTTTATGCTGAGGTTCTTGATCCACTTGGACTTGAGCTTTGTACAAGGTGACAAATATGGGTCTATTTTCATTCTTCTACATACAGAGAGCCAGTTAGACCAGCACCATTTATTGAAGATACTTTCCTTGTTCCATTCTATATTTTTAGTGTCTTTGTTAAAAATCAAGTGAGCATGAGTGTGCAGTTTTAATTCTGGGTCTTCAATTTTATTCTTTTGATCAAGATGTCTGTCTCTGTACCAATACCATGCAGTTTTTGTCACTATTGCCCTGTAGTAAAGCTTGAGGTCAGGGATGGTGATTCCTCCAGCTGTTCATTTATTGTTAAGAATTGTTTTTGCTATTCTGGGTTTTTTTCCTTTCCAGATGAATTTGAGAATTGCTCTTTCCATATCCTTGAAGAATTGTGTTGGGATTTTGATGGGGATTGCATTGAATCTATAGATTGCCTTTGGCAGGATGGCCATTTTTACTATGTTAATTTTGCCAATCCATGAGCATGGGAGATCTCTCTATTTTCTGAGATCTTCTTGGATTTCTTTCTTGAGAAACTTGAAGTTATTGTCATTCAGGTCTTTCACTTGTTTGGTTAGAGTTATCCCAAGATATTTTACATTATTTGTGGCTATTGTGAAGGGAGTTATTTCCCTAATTTCTTTCTCAGCCATTTATCATTTGTATAAAGGAAGGTTACTGATTTATTTGAGTTAACTTTATGTCCAGCCACCTTGCTGAAGTTGTTTATCAGCTAGAGTTCTCTGGTAGAAATTTTGGTGTTGGTTATGTATATTATCATATCATCTGCAAATAGTGATACCTTTATTTCTTCTTTACCAATTTGTATCCCCTTGATCTCTTTTTGTTGTCTTATTGTTCTAGCTAACACTTTGAATACTATATTGAGTAGATATGAAGAGAATGGGTATCCTTGTCTTGTCTCTAATTTAAGTGGGATTGCTTCAAGTATGTCTCCATTTAATTTGATATTGGCTGGTTTTTGCAGTAAATTGCTTTTATTATGTTTAGGTATAGGCCTTGAATTCCTGATCTCTCCAATACTTTTAACATGAAGGGGTGTTGTATTTTATCAAATGCTTTTTCTGCATCTAAGGAGATGATCATGTGATTTTTTTTTCTTTGAGTTTTTTTATATAGTGGATTACATTGATGGATTTTCCTATATTAAACCAACTTTACATTCCTGGGATGAAGCCTATTTGATCATGGTGAATGATGGTTTTGATATGTTCTTGGATTCAGTTTGCAAGAATTTTTATTGAGTATTTTTACACCAGTATTTATAAGTGAGATTGGTCTGAAGTTCTCTTTGGTTGGGTCCATGTGTGGTTTAGGTATCAGAGTAATTGTGGCTTCATAGAACAAGTTAGGTAGTGTTTCTTCTCTTTATATTTAATGGAATAGTTTGAGGAAAAGTGGTTTCAGGTGTTCTTTGAAGGTCTGGTAGAATTCTGCACTAAATCCATCTGGCTCTAGGCTTTTTTTGGTTGGGAGGTTTTTAATGACTTCTATTTCTTTGTGTGATATGGGCCTGTTTAGATAGTTTACTTGCTCTTGATTTAACTTTAGTATGTGGCATCTGTCTAGAATACCATCCATTTCATCTAGATTTTCCAGTTTTGTTAAGTATAGGATTTTATAGTAGAATCTGATGATTTTTTTAATTTCCTTCATTTCTGTTATTATGTCTCCCTTTTCATTTCTGATTCTGTTAATTTGGATACTGCCTCTAGGCCCTTTAGTTATTTTGGCTAGGGGTTTATTTATTTTGTTGATTCTCTTGAAGAACCAGTTGTTTTAATTTCTAAGAGTTCACTTTTGTGTTCAAAAGCATTGCTGGAATAAAACATTCCCTGCTTTTCACTTTATTCCAAGCCCATTGTAGAATTGTCTTCTCACAGAATGGTACTTTATTACCAGTCTTAAAGTTTAGTGCTCACATGCTTTCTCTAAATACACATATTCCTTTTCCTAAAGTCATAATAACTGTATTTGTAGTGAGGTCAAATCCTAGCTGACCCCCAACATCTCCACCCTCTCTTCTACATAGTGCTTCTTCAGTTACTCAAACAAAAGCCTATCTAGACGCTGGGGGGGGGGGTACAGATATCATCACATCCCCAGAAAATTCATTTTAAAAAATGGGTTGTTATCCTTGGAGGTCTACTCAGATGATACAGTAAGAGAAGACTAGGCTTTATTTTGATCTCAGTTTGGCCTCAAGAAATTGAGCGCTAATACTCTAGAGAACTTGAAAGTGGGTCACCAACCATAGAAGATGAAAGCTGCCCCAACCAGAAACTCAGTCTCAGTCATGAGATCATAAACACTAGGTGGTCAGCCTTGAAAACATCCATATAACATTATACAGGCTGAACTTCTTATGTTTAGGCATATATCTACATACCTGCACATATATACTTGCAATAATAATTAGGGGAAAAAGAAATTTAAAGGAAAGTGAGGAATGGTATATAGGAAGGTTTGGAGGGAGGATAGACAATTTCAAAAATAAGAATAAAAACAAACAACTCCAAACATGTCATAGTATTCAATATACACATATATTTGTATATATACATATACACAGAGAGAGAAGACAGACAGACAGACAGACAGACAGACAGACAGAGAGAAAGAAGGGGGCATAGAAGCAAGCTGTGTCACATACAGCACTGGGTATTGCTTTGAGCTGCAAATTTTGTAGTAATTAGTTACTCAGAGACAGATGAAGGCACCTGTGTTTTCTTTGCCAGCACAGGCAAAGCTGGTGAGGGAAACAATGTCTAAAAAATTGGTGCTTCAATTTACAAACATGTTAGATTCCAAACAGCTGTATTGAGTGTTTTTTTTTTATTTTGGTCCTGTTTATTTGTTTGTTTGTTTGTTTTTCTAATCTGAATGATCTTAAGCAGATGACTGAGTCTGTGCAGAGTTTGAAGGTAATGGGGTGGGGGTTTTGGCTTTCTGCATTTCATGATTATATCCATAAAGCAGGTCTCATCCAGTCTTAATTATATATATATATATATATATATATATATATATATATATATATATAT
>JADRCC010578815.1:0-17436 GCA_019843855.1 Hylomyscus alleni
CAACAGAAACCAAGACTACTTGGCTTCATCAGAACCTAGTACTTCCATCATAGCTGGTCCTTGATATCCCAAAACACTAGAAAAGCAAGATTTTGATCTAAAAGCATATCTCACATTGGTGATAAAGGAATTTAAAAAGGACATGAATAACTTCCTTAAAGAAATACAGGAGAACACAGGTAAAGAGGAAACAAAAAAAAATCCCTTAAGGAATTACAGAAAAGCACAAACAAGTGAAGGAATTAAAACAGAAGTAGAAATAGTTAAGAAATCACAAAGAAAGACAACTCTAGAGTTAGAAATTTTAGGAAAGAAGTCAGGAAACATAGATGTAAGCATCATCAACAGAATACAAGAGATAGAAGAGAGATTCTCAGGTGTAGAGGATACCATAGAAAACATTGACACACAGTCAAAGAAAACACAAAATGCAAAAAGTTCCTAACCAAAAACATCCAGGAAATCCAGGACACAATGAAAAGACCAACTCTAAGGATAATAGATATAGAAGACAGTGAAGACCTCCAACTTAAAGGGCCAGTAAATATCTTCAACAAAATTATAGAAGAAAACATCCCTAACCTAAAGAAAGAGATGCCCATGAACATACAAGAAGCCTATAGAACTCCAAATAGACTGGACCAGAAAAAAAATTCCTCCTGCCACATAATAGTCAAAACACCTGTAGTAGCTATTCCTGGTTGTCAACTTGATTATATCTGAAATGAACTACAATCCAGAATTAGAAGGCTCACCTGTGGCCCTAATCTGGAGGCCGAGAGATACAAGTTTTCTACTTGAATCTTGGCATGGAGATCTTGAGTCATAGTGGCTATGAGTCCCAGAGTATTAAGATCGGAAGATCTATGAGTTCAAGCAAGATTATCTGGGATTCAAGGTATGGTGGCACACACCTTTAATCTGGGCAACAGCTTTTGCTGGAGACCTATATAAGGACATTGGAAAAAGGAAGGGTCTCTCTCTGCCTCACCTGCTTGCCTTGTGGGACTGAGCAACTGCTGAATCCTTGGACTTCCATTCACAGCTGCTGCCGACCACTGTTGGGAGTTGATTGCTGGGAGTTGGACTACAGACTGTAAGTCATCAATAAATTCCTTTACTACATAGAGACAACCATAAGTTCTGTGACTCTAGAGAACCCTGACTAAGACAACATCAAATGCACAAAACAAAGAAAGAATACTAAACAGAGTGAGGGAAAAAGGTCAAGTAACATATAAAGGCAGACCTATCAGAATTACACCAGATTTCTTGCCAGAGACTATGAAAGCCAGAAGATTCTGGGTTGGTGTCATATAGACCCTAAGAGAAAACAAATGCCAGCAGAGACTACTACACCCAGCAAAACTCTCAATTACCATAGATGGAGAAACCAAAGTATCCCATGAAAAAACCAAATCCACACAATATATTTCCACAAATCCAGCTCTTCAAAGGGTAATAAATGGAAAACTCTAACACAAGGAGGGGAACTACATCCCTGAAAAACTAAAAATGTAATCTTCCAACAAAACTAAAAGAAATAGCCACATGAATGGAATTCCAACTCTAACAACAAAAATAACAAACAGGAAGCAACAATTACTTTTCCTTAATATCTATTAATATCAATAGACTCAATTCCCCAATAAAAAGACATAGACTATCAGATTGGGTATGTAAACAGGACCCAACATTTTGTTGTCAAAGACAGATATTACCTCAGAATAAAAGGCTGGAAAACAATTTTCCAAGCCAATGGTCCCAAGAAAAAAGCTGGAGTAGTCATTCTAATATCGAATAAAATCGACTTTCACCCTAAAGTAATCAAAAAAAGATAAGGGGAGACACTTCATACTGATCAAAGGTAAGATCTAACAAGATGAACTCTCAATTCTGAACTTCTATGCCCCAAATTCAAGGGCATCTATATTCATAAAAGAAACTTTACTAAAGCTTAAAGCACACATTGCACCATATACAATAACAGTGAGAGATTTCAACACCCCACTCTTTGCAATGGACAGATCATGGAAACAGAAGCTAAACAAAGACACAGAGAGACTAACAGAAGTTATGAAACAAATGGATTTAACAGATATCTATAGAACTTTTTATCCTAAATCAAAAGGATATACCTTCTTCTCACAACCTCATGGGACCTTCTCCAAAATTGACCATATAATTGGTCACAAATCAGGCCTTAACAGATAGAAGAAGATTGAAATAATTCCTTGAATCCTATCAGATCACCATGGACCAAGGCTGCTCCTCAATAACAACATAAACAATAGAATGCCCACATACACATGGAAGTTAACAACATTCTACTCAATGATAACTTGGTCAAGGAAGAAATAAAGAAAGAAATTAAAGATTTTCTAGAGTTTAATGAAAATGATGCCACAACATACCCAAGCTTATGGGACACAATGAAAGCAGTCCTAAGAGGAAAATTCATAGCTTTAAGTGCCTTCCAAATGAAACTGGAGAGAGCATACACCAGCAATTTGACAACACATCTGAAAGCTTTAGAATAAAAAGAAGCAAATTCACCCAAGAGGAGTTGAAGGCAGGAAATAATCAAACTCAGGGCTGAAATCAACCAAATAGAAACAAAAAGAACTATACAAAGAATCAACCAAACCAGGAGCTGGTTCTTTGAGAAAATCATCAAAAGAGATAAACCCTTAGCCAGACTAACTAGAGGGCACAGAGACAGTATCCTAAGTAACAAGATCAGAAATGAAAATGGAGACATAACAACAGACCCTGAAGAAATTCAAAAACTCATGAGATCCTACTACAAAAGCCTATATTCAACAAAACTGGAAAATCTGAATGAAATGGACAATTTTCTAGACAGATACCAGGTACCAAAGTTAAATCAAGATGAAATCAATGATCTAAACAGTCTCAAATCTGCTAATGAAATAGACACAGTTATTAAGAGTCTCCCAACCAAAAAAAGCCCAGGACCAGATGGGTTTAGTGCAGAGTTTTATCAAATCTTCAAAGAAGACCTAATACCAATACTCCTCAAGCTATTCCACAAAATAGAAACAGAAGATAGTATACCCAATTCGATCTACAAAGCCACAATTACTCTTATACCTAAACCACACAAAGACCTAACAAAGAAAGAAAACTTCAGA
This sequence comes from Hylomyscus alleni, assembly GCA_019843855.1. Taxonomy (NCBI): domain Eukaryota; kingdom Metazoa; phylum Chordata; class Mammalia; order Rodentia; family Muridae; genus Hylomyscus; species Hylomyscus alleni. Next base: position 3,156 of record JADRCC010578815.1, read on the forward strand.
CCAATTTCCCCTATGAATATTGATGCAAAAATACTCAATAATATTCTTGCAAACCAAATCCAAGAACACATCAAAACTATCATCCATCATGATCAAGTAGGCTTCATACCAGGGATGCAGGGATGGTTCAATATATGGAAATCCATAAACATAATTCACTATATAAACAAATTCAAAGAAAAAACATATGATCATCTCATTATATGCTGAAAAGGCATTTGACAAAATCCAACATACCTTCATGATAAAAATCTTGGAAAGATCAAGAATTCAAGGCCCATACAGAAAACTAGTAGCCAACATCAAACTAAATGTAGAGAAACTTGAAGCAATCCCACTAAAATCAGGGAATAGAAAAAACTGCCCACTCTCTCCCTACCTATTCAATATTGTACTTGAAATCCTAGCCAGAGCAATTAGACAACAAATGGGGATCAAAGGGATACAATTTGGAAAGGAAGAAGTCAAATTATCACTATTTGCTGATGATATGAGAATATACTTAAGTGACCCCCAAAATTCCACCAGAGAACTCCTAAACCTGATAAACAACTTCAGCAAAGTAGCTGGATATAAAATCAACTCAAGCAAATCAGTGGCCTTCCTCTACACAAAGGATAAACAGGCAGAGAAAGAAATTAGGGAAACAACACCCTTCACAATAGATAAAAATAATATAAAATATCTTGGTGTGACTCTAATTAAGCAAGTAAAAGATCTGTTTGACAAGAACTTCAAGTCTCTGAAGAAGGAAATTGAAAAAGATCTTAGAATCTGAAAAGATCTCCCATGCTCATGAATTGGCAGGATTAATACAGTAAAAATGGCCATCTTGCCAAAAGCAATCTACAGATTCAATGCAATTCCCATCAAAATTCCAACTCAATTGTTCTCAGACTTAGAAAAAACGATTTGCAAATTCATCTGGAATAACAAAATAAAAAAACTAGGATAGGGAAAACTATTCTCAACAATAAAGGAACCTCTCGTGGAACCACCATCCTGGACCTTAAGCTGTACTACAGAGCAATTGTGATAAAAACTCCATGGTATTGGTACAGTGACAGGCAAATAGATAAATGGAATAGAATTGAAGACCCAGAAATGAACCCATTCACCTATGGTCAATTTATCTTTGACAAAGGAGCTAAAACCATACAGTGGAAAAAAGACAGCATTTCAACAAATGGTGCTGGCTTAACTAGTGGTTAGCTTGTCGAAGAATGCAAATCGATCCTTTCCTTTCTCCTTGTACAAAGCTCAAGTCCAAGTGAATCAGGAACCTCCACATCAAACCAGATACATTGAAACTTAATAGAAAAGAATGTGGGGAAGAGTCTCAAGCACATAGGCACAGGGGAAATTTTCCTGAACAGAACACCAATAGCTTATACTCTAAGATCAGGAATTGACAAATGAGATCTCATAAAGTTGCAAAGCTTCTGCAAGGCAAAGACACTGTCAATAGGACAAAACTTCAACCAACAAATTGGGAAAAGATCTTTGACAATCCTATATCTGATAGAGGGCTAATATCCAATATATACAATGAACTCAAGAAGTTAGACTCCAGAGAACCAAATAACCCTATTTTAAAAAATGGGGTACAGAGCTAAACAAAGAATTCTCAACTGAGGAATACCCAATAGCTGAGAAGCAGCTAAAGAAATGTTCAACATCCTTAGTCATCAGGGAAATGCAAATCAAAACAAACCTGAGATTCCACCTGACCAATCAGATTGTCTAAGATAAAAACCTCAGGTGACAGCAGATGCTGGAGAGGTTGTGGAGAAAGAGGAACACTCCTTCATTGCTGGTGGGATTGCAAGCTGGTAAAACCACTCTGGAAATCAGTTTGGCGGTTCCTCTGGAAATTGGACATAGTACTATCAGAAGACCCAGCAATACCACTCCTGGGCATATACCCATAAGATGCTCCAACATGTAATAAGGACACATGCTCCACCATGTTTATAGCAGCCTTATTTATAATAGCCAGAAACTGGAAACAACCCAGATGTCCCTCAACAGAGGAATGGATACAGAAAATGTGGTACATCTGCACAATCGAGTACTACTCAGTTATTAAAAACAATGAATTTATGAAATTCTTAGGGAAATGGGTGGATCTGGAGAATATCATCCTGAGTGAGGTAACCCAATCACAAAAGAACACACATGGTATGTACTCTCTGATATATGGATATTAGCCCAGAAGATTGGAATACGCAAAGTACAATCCACAAACCACAAGAAACTCAAGAAGAAGGAAGATCAAAATGTGAACACTTCATTCCTTCTTAAAAGGGAGAACAAAATACCTGTGGAAGGAGTTGCAGAGACTAAGGAGCAGAGACTAAAGGAAGGACAATCCAGCCTGATATAGCTGTCTCCTGAGAGACTCTGACAGTACCTGACTAATACAGAAGTAGAGGCTCACAGCAATCCATTGGACTGAGTACAGGGTCCCCAATGAAGGAGCTAGAGAAAGGACCCAATTTGCTGAAGGGTGTGCAGCCCCTTAGGACGAACAACAATATGAACTAACTACTACCCTCAGAGCTCTCAGGGAGTAAACCACCAACCAAATAGTACACATGTTGGGACTGATTGCTCCAGCAGAATATGTATAGTAGAGAATAGGCAAGTCAGTCATCAGTGGGAGGAGAGGCCCTTGGCCCTGTGAATGTGCTATGCGACAGTGTAAGGGAATGCCAGAGCCAGCAAGCAGGAGAGGGTGGGGTGGTGAGCAGGGGGAAGGGGGAGGGTACAGGGGCTTGTTCTTGTTGTTTTTTGTTTTTTGTTTTTGTTTTGTTTTTCGGGTTTTCTTGGAGGGGAAACTGGGAAAGGAGATATGGTATGATATGTAAATAAAGAATATATCTAATAAAAAACAAAAGAGCAAAAGAAAAAAAGAAGAAAAAAGAAAAAAAGAAAAAGAAAAAAACTATCCTGCAGGCTTGGCTACACCCTGATCTTATGGAGGCATTTTTTCAATTGAGGTCCCGTCCTCTCAGATGAATTCAGCTTGTGTCAAGCTAACATAAAACTATCCAGCACCCCTCCACCTTCCAAGGCTCAGGGATCATCTTGGAAGATGAGGTGGAAGGAATGTAAGAGGCAGCCGATGACTCCAGAGAAACTGTTTTCTGGATGCAGCAGTACAGTCCTACATTTGAACTGATGTCAGCTATGACTGCATACACAGAATTGTAAAGACTGCCCATGTTTCTGAACATGTGCTTAGAGATTCTGAACATAGCCTTGATGTATTAGAAGGAAGCAGTGGTAAGTCTTGGGTTTTTCAGCTACCAAATCCCAGAGAGTGTCATGGTAGGCAACACTATCAAGTGAATTCACACTGTTCAACTTGATGCCTGTGACATGTACCACATCAAAAGGCTTCACCTCAAGAACAGTGTGCTCATACTGTCTTCATGCAGGGGAGTGTGTTATCCTAATACACATGTGGAATGGAAGGTTACAGAAGACTTACCCCCATATTTTTCCATACTTTTTATAGCAATCATTGTCAAATTTCCACATGCCCTGGGAAGACAAATAAAATGAAACTTGTTATTGTTCTGTTACATACTGACTGCTTCCTAACTCAGACACAAATGACTAAAGGCTTGCAAAACTGGGCTTCCTGTCTCACTGGCAAGCACTGGCTAGTTCTTTATTTTATTTTATTTTCATTTAAAAAAATTTAACTTACTTTACATCCCACTCACTGACCCCCTCCCAGTCACCTCCTCCCACAATCCTCCCCTCACTCACCCCTTCCCCAATGAGTGGGTGGGGGTCTCCCTGGGTGTCTTCCCATATGACCCCTCAAGTCTCTATGAGGCTAGGTGCTTCCTCTCCCACTGAAGTCAGATAAGACAGCCCACCTAGAAGAACATATCCCACTTATAGGCAACAACTTTTGGGATAACCCTCCCATTCCAGTTGTTTGTGATCCACATAAAGACCAAGTTTCACATCAGCTACGTATGAGCAGAGAGGGCTAGGTCCAGCTTGTGTATGTTCTTTGGTTGGTGGTTCAGACTCTGAGAGCCCCAAGGGTCCAGGTTGGTTGACTCTGTTGGTCCTTCTATGGAGTTCCTATTCCCTTCTGGGCCCCCAATCCTTCCTCCTATTCTTCCATAAGAGTCGCCAAGCTCCATCCACTGTTTGGTTGTGGGTGTCTATATCTGTCTGATATAGCTGGTAGGTGGAGTTCATATTAGAGATATGTAAAGGTATGGAGCAGGGAGACTATCAGGATTGTCTGAAATAAAAAGTTCAAGCTATTCTTGCACTTCCTCAATTTTGTACCTATTGAAGGATCTGTCCTTATATACAGGTACCAAGAAACTGTGCACTTCAGGTGATTTGCTTATTATGTTGTTTCAGAGACCCTAGAAAACTCTGAACTATTCCCTCCTTGGGCAGGTGAAGAATACAATGGGAAGGAGTATATGTGAGCTTCCTGGTGCAACACATAAGCTTTTATTTCCTGGCTCAAACCTTTGCCCCCCATTCCTATGAATAAGAATGTTTAAGAGAGGACTGAAGAGTTGGCTCAGTGGTTAAGAGCAGAGGATTGACTTGACTCCCAGCACCTATATGACAGTGCACAATCACCTGTAATTCCAATTTCCAGGGATCTGACACCCACTTCTAGGCTCTTCAGGTAATGCATGTACATGGTACACAGACATTCCTGCAGACAAAACACATACACACATTTAAAAATAAGGTGAGACAGTGAAAACAGGCTTAGTGATACATGCCTATAAATCCTAGTACTCTGGAGGTAGCGTTAAGAGGATCACATATTTGATGGTTGGCATGATGAGATCTGCATAGTGAGATCTAGTGCCTACAACTAAAACAAGGAAACAAATAAACAAAACTTCTAACCCTAGAAAGAAGTGTAAAAGAAACAGAAATCAGTATTAGAATAATACAATCACACACACACACACACACACACACACAAACACACACACACACACACACAAATGATCACTCCAACATGTGTGTCCCAGGCGCTGATATCATTACTTTCTTGCCAGGGTTTAGACTTGGGCCAGGGTCAGACTGGTGGGTTTAGAGTGACCTGCTTGGAGGAGGAGAGACCGGGGTAGAAGGATGAAGAAAAAGGGAGAGGAATCCACCATGAGGGGAGATGGAGGATGGACAGAAGAAACAGCAAGTACCTGGGATAAACCACTGGGGAGGTAAACAGGCATGAAGTTAGAAGAGTAGATTAGGGGTGACCCCCTAGTAATTGTCAAAGCCAAATAAAATAATCATAGTCTGAGTCTCATTTATTTGTAAGCTAGTTGGGGATAAGACTGAATTGGTTCTATACACTAGCTACCAAAAATGAAAAAGTCAGCCATTCATTTCACATGGTACCAAACTTTTGATAATTGTTGCCAAGTCATCCTTACTATGGTGATTCCATAAAGTGAGTCCACCTTTGCTTAGAAAAGCAAAATTTGCTGTGGTTTCTAAGTGTGAAAGACAAGCACCATCCTCTGGCCCTCGGGGTGCCAATATGGAACAAAAGAATCAACAGAACACCATTAGTTATTCTGTCTAACACCCAAAGATGTCCTAGGTAATGAAAGGTGGGTTAGAGCCATTGAAGTAACTGCAGGGGACATAGGAGTTCCTGAGAGTTTCCTGGTAAGTAGGAATTCCCTGAAGGTCAACACTCAGGCAACCTGATACACAAATTCTTCAGGGCTGGCCAGCAGGAAGAAAACAAATATTGCTCCTAAGTCTGGTGTAGAAGAAGAACATTCTAGTCTAGTGCACAAAGGCTGGTGCTGTGTTACTATGACCAAGCATAGTTTCTCATGAGTACTGGTTAAGGATACTTGTGGCTTCCTGCAGGCATTTCTAGAGCAAAATCCCAGACTTCTGCCCCTAATACCAGGAGCTAATTCATCTGTGACCAAGACTTTCTAAGGAAAGTTCCAAATGGATGTCAGCAAATCTTAAATGGAAGTCTGAGCACTCTCCTGGTTGGACACACTGTTTCTAACATTATGGAACTTCCTCCTGATTTTTTTTTGTTTCTGTTTTTGTTTCTCTGTGTAGCCTTAGCTATCCTGGACTCATTTTGTAGACCAGGCTGGCCTCTAACTCACAGAGATCTGCCTGCCTTTGCCTCCAGAGTACTGGAATTAAAGGCATGGGCCACCAAGCCAGGGCCTTAGGTGGCACATGCTTTTAATCCCAGCACTCAGGAAGCAGAGGGAGGTGGATCTTTTAAGAGTTTGAAACCAGCCTGACCTACATATACAGTTCTAAGTCAAGATGGCTATATAGAGAGATGTTATCACACACACAAAAGTCCCACTCGAAACTTTAAGGCTGGAGAGACTATTATGCAATTAAGAGCAGTGTCTTCACTAGCTGAGGAAACAAGTCCAGTTCTCAACCCCAACATGGCAATCTACAACTATCTGTAAGTCTAGTTTCAGGGATCTGACATCATCTTCTGACCTCTACAGGCTTCAGACTCACATGTGGTGCATAGACATAAGTGAATACCAATACTCATAGTCCTAAATAAAAACAGATAAATCTAAATTTTAAAAGAAATTGCAACTATAAGAAATGAAAGAACAGTCAGGTAGTGATAGCACATGCCTTTAATCCCAGCACTTGGGGAGCAGAAGCAAGTGGATCTCTGAGTTCCAGGGCATCCTGGTCTTCAGAGTGAGTTCCAGGACAGCCACAGATATACAGAAAAACTCAATCTCAAAAAAAAATCAGTAAATAAAAATATAAATGAAAGAACTTAAATGCTACTCACATCAGAGTAGTTGAAAATTGTACCAAATAAAGGCAGAGGTGTTGGTCCAGGAATTCCTAGTTTCTTAAATAGGCCATGAGAATAGGTCCCATATCTGTAAAGTAACAGAGAAATCGAAGTTTATACATATGGACATGTATCAGTTATGACTCAGGAACTGTGAGAATCAAACCCAAAATGTAACATCTAAGCGACAAATAACAATAAAAACCCAAACAGCTACAATCTCAAGTACTCTCCTCTTCAATGTCCTTCCCATTAAAATGATGGGTTAGAGATGGTGGAAGCTACTGTACTTCCAGTCCACAAGAACATCATTGATAAAAAGCCCCAAATTTGGATTTTAAAGTCTCAGAGATTCAGGTTCAAGGCTTCCCAGAGTGTTCCATTTGCTCTTGTCCACTTAGAAAATTTCCTGAAGCAATGACTCTCATTAGATAAAAGGGGATATTTTTATTTGCATAACTGAATGTACTTAATGCCACAGGGCCATGGAGACCCTATGGTATTGTTCTTCCAGATTGGTCAGAGACTTTTGTGTTTGCTTTTCTCTAAGCCAAAAATTTGTTAGAGGCTCTAACTGTTCTGAAAGTTGCCTTTATAGAAAGACCTGGAACCAGTCACAGAGCTCTTATGTCCATATAATGACAATTGAGTTCATGACTGACACTGGCTTCAGAGAAATTTTAGAGACCCCCAAGATTCTCTGACTTGCAATCTGGTTGACTTAAGCTATAGAAAAGGTTACTTTCCAGTTTCTTCCCTTAATAACCAAGGCATTATTTAAAGACCATTCCTCTCATAGGTCAATCTTGACCTCCAATTGGTCATAATCATCCAATAGTCACAGTGTTGGACAGAATTTTATTTATCATTATGGTCAGTGTGGTGATTTGAATGATAATGACCCATATGAATTGTCACTATTAAGGTATAGACATGTTGGAAGAAGCATGTCACTGTGGGTGGGATTTGAGCTTTTAGCTGCTCAAGCTGAGCCTAGCTACACATTTTCTTCCTTCTACCTGTTGATCCAGATGTAGAACTGGATCAACTCCAGCTGAGAAGATCAGCTCCTTCTCCAGCACCATGTCTGCCTGTGCTTCCCATAAAGAAGATAATGGCCTAAAACCTCTGAAATTGTAACCTAACACAAATTAAATGTTTTATTAGAAGTTGCCAGAGTCATGATGTCCCTTCACAGCAATAGAAACTCCAACTATGACAGAAATTGGTACCAAAGATTGGAGTATTGCTGTAATAGGGCAAACCATGCTCTTGAATGTTGACTTTAGGACTTTGGATAAGAAAAACAGCTGAATGCTTTAAGAGGGCTTTAATGAGCCATCCGAGTAGGACTATGGAAGACAGTGGTACTGGGGTAATTTGAATTGTGAAGACCTGACTCAATATATTTCAAAGGAGAAGAATATCAGTGTGTGGCCTAGAGGCTATTTTTGGCAAAGAATGTGGCTGCATGCTGCCCTTATCAAGAAAAACTCTGCCCAAGACTAAATTCAAGATATGGATTAACAGCATTAGCAGAGAACATTTCCAGACATCTTAGTATTGACAGTTGTCTGGTTGTTTGTGGCTACAGTTATGCAGATTTATGAAAAGGAGTAGAGTGAGCAAGGGAGAATACAAATGTACAGTTTGAGGAGAAAGGGCACGAGCAAGTATAAACATATTAATGAAGTCCCTGATGCTAAGTGGAATAAAGGGAGTGCTGACTTCAGTGCAAGACCTTACCCAGCCAGACTTCCAACTTTCAAGAAGGAATTAAAGAAAACATCTCTAATTACAGAACTCAGGAGGCAGAGGCAGGTGGATCTCTGAGTGTGAAGCCTGCCTGGTCTATATAGCAAGTTCCAGGACAGCCAAGCTTAGGCAGTGAAGCAAACCACAGAGCACAGAAAGCTGGTGAAGATGTAATATAATAAGAAAGAAGGGATGTTCCAATTCCAGCAAGCAGCTGAACTTGGCAGCTTCAGCCACATAGTTCTGGCTTTAGAGTCAAGGATAGAAGAAAGGGGTTATGGAATTTTCCTCCATGACAAAGGGAAGCTGCTGAAGTCAAGCATCTATCAGGAGTATTCCTGCTTGGAGGCCTAGAGAGGTCATTGTATGGAGCTGTGAAGGGAAAGCCTGGATTGCCTGGGAGACCCTAGGATGTTGGAGATGTCACAGTTCTGGAACATCTGCCTAGAAAAGCTGCTAAAAGGGATTGGAATCAGCCTGAGAGAGAGAAATGTGTTGCAATCAACAAGGCTGAAAGAAGTTGGAGATGTGAAGAGTCTTGACATCAGGCACTGAGATGCAGAGTTTGGAAGTTTCCCAGATGGTTTCTAGTCTTGTTTTGGTCCAGTAATACTTCATTATGTTCCTTTCCCTCCCCTTTGTAATGGTAAAGTATATTCTGTGTCATTATATTTTGGACATATGTAATCTGCTTTTCCATTTTGATTTTACAGAGGCTTGTAGTTAAGAGATTGCATGAGTCTCAGAAGAGACTTAAAACTTTGGACTTTTAAACAGTGCTGATATTGTGATAGACTATGGGAACTTTCAAAGTTGAACTACGATATGGCTACACACATACCAGAGCCAGGGAGTGGAATGTAATGGATTGAATGAAAATGGCTCCCATATGCCCACAGGGAATGCACTATTAAGAGGTGGGCCCTTGTTGAAATAAGTATGTCACTGGGAGTGAATGGGCTTTGAAATTTCAGATATTCAAGCCAGGCCCAGTGTCACTCTCTTCCTTATGCCTGTTGATACAGATGTAGAATTCTCAACTACTTCTCCAGAACCATGATGATAATGGACTAAACCTCTGAAAGTGTAAACCAGCCACAGTTAAATGTTTTCTTTATTAAGAGTTGCCATTTCCCTTCACTGCAATAGAAACCCCAACTAAGAGAGTCATAAATGAGGAAGATTATAGTCTGTATATGTCAATTCAGTGTGCACAAAGTTCTACTAAGTCAGGTGTTCCATGGGGCAAAGCTGCTATCACTGATGATGTAAACCATGCTGACTTCTTGTGATACTACCTCCCGACTCCAGGGTGACTGACACATAGTAGATGCGGGAGAAAAACAAGACTAATAGATGTGATTCTGCAGATTACTGTAAGCTTTCACACAGGGAATTCTGATCACAGCAAACTTAGAAATTATAGCAGAAACACTTATTTTGTATAAAGGTTTGATTTGACCCAAGAATCCTTTGATTTTCAAGACAAAGGAACATCAGAAGGTCAAGAACTTCCTATGGATAAAAGATTAAGTATACAGCATAAAAATATGAAACAATACATGTTCCAGATATGCAAATTAATACCTCTACCTTCTCATTTTTTAAAAAATTAAATTTTAATTATTTTACATGTATGAGTGTTTTGCCGGTATGTATGTTTGTATACTACATATATTTAGTAGCTACAGAGGGTAGAAGAGAGTCCTGGCATTCTTGGAACTGTAGTTATAGATGGTTGTAGCCACCATGTGGGAAATGGAAATCAAACTCTGTTTTTTATGAAAAAACACTGTTTTTAACTGCTGAGCCATCTCTCTAGTCCATTCTCTCTTTGTTAATGGTGAAGCTTTAAGTCAGTGCAGTTTCTTTCTTTCTTTTGGTTTTTTTTTTTGTTGTTGTTGTTGTTTTGTTTTTTTCAAGACAGGATTTCTCTGTGTAGCTCTGGCTGTCCTGGAACTCACTCTGTAGACCAGGCTGGCCTTGAACTCAGAAATCCGCCTGCCTCTGCCTCCCAAGTGCTGGGATGAAAGGCATGCACCACCACTGCCTGGTGTCAGTGCAGTTTCTAAACATTTGCTACAAATCAAGTGAAACTCATAAACATTATCAAATATAGCCAAGAATTTTCATGCAGAAACATATACTAGAGGGTTTCTAAGGAACACCTCAACAAGGCCTGACTAGTAACTGGGATTCTTCCCACAAGGTTGTGTTCACTGCTTGTCTTAGGCTTTCACTGCTTTGAAACATTCTGTGACACCATGACCAAGGCAACTCTTATTAGGACAACATTTAATTGGGGCTGGCTTACAGATTCAGAGGTTCAATCCATTATCATCAAGGCAGGAACATGGCAGCATCCAGGCAGCCTTGTTGCAGCTGAGCGTTCTACATCTTCACCTGAGGGCCGTTAGGAGAAGACTGGCATCCAGGGAGCTAGGATGAAGGTATTAAAGCCCACATTCATGACATACTTCCTCCAACAAAGCCTAGACTGTTCTCAAGATTCTCAAAGCTTGGAAAGGCCATGGTTGCTAATGTTGCTGTGCTAAAAAGAAGCAACCTCCTAATAGTGCCATTGCCTGAGCCAAGCATATTCAAACCACCACACTGCTTTTTGCTAAAATAAATAAATAAATCAAAGAAAATAACAAAAACATTTAATGTTAAGTGGTTTCAATATTGTGAGGTGGAAACATGATTTTAGAAAGTAAGTGTTCTGGATAATGGTCAAAGAGAAGAGAATTACAGATATCAACCTTTCTGCTGGGGTATTGTGTTTATTAGTTGTTTTTTTTAAATCAACTTGATACAAGCTAGAGTCATCTGGGAAGAAGTAACCATACTTGAGAGTATATCTTTATCAGATTGGCCTATGGGAAAGTCTGTGGGGTAATTTCTTGATTGATGATTGATACAGGAGGGCCCAGTTCACTATAGGCAGTTTCACACCTAGGCAGATGCTTCTTGGTGGTATAAGAAAGCTGGCCCAGTGAGCGATAGGGAGCAAGACAGTGCTCCTCCAAGCCTTATGCTGTAGTTCCTGCCTTGAGTCTCTGCACTGGCCTGTCTTCATGATGGATTGTAAGCTGTAAGGTGAAATAAAACCCTTTCCTCCTCATCTTGGTTTTGGTCATGGTGTTTATCACAGCAGTAGAAAAAAAAAAAACAGATACCATGTGGGAGTTTGTGTAAATTGGATTAGAAGATGTGACAAATGAGAGCAATCCACATCTACAGGAAACCAGTCACACACCCATCACTTATGCTGACAAGAGAAAAGGGGAAAGGGGGAGAAAAAAATCTAAGCAACCAGGCTGTTCAAAGTATTCTCAAAGCTTGCAAAGGCCAAGATAGTTAATGTGCTAGTTTTATTTCTGTTGCTGTGCTAAAATGACCCAAAAGAAGCAACTTAGAGAAGGAAGGGTTTATTCTCCTGACAACTTCCTGTAATAGTCCATTGTATCTGGGAAGTCAAGGCAGAAACTCAAGTAGCCAGTCTCAGTGAAGAACACAGAGAAAACAGACAGATCTATGCTTGTTTGCTTTCATCTAACTCTGTGTGTGTGTGTGTGTGTGTGTGTGTGTGTGTGTGTGTGTGTGTTATAGTTGCATAGGGAATGCTGCTGCCCAGAATGATCTGGGTCTTCCTCCATCCATTAACAATCAAGACAATCTTCCACAGGGCTGCCTATAGGTCAACCTGACTTTGACAATTTTTCAATCAAAACTCTCTTTATAGGTTATTTTATTTGTTTCTGTCAAACTGATAGTTAGAAACTAACCAGCACACTAGTCAATTGTTTATAATGACACATAATTGTTTGTTAGTCTAGGTGTAGACTGAGAGCCACCTGCATTACTATATGAGCAAGTCTTGTCAAAACCAATAAGATTAGAGTCTGGGTAGGAGCTCATAGGCTGGCCAATGATATTGGTAAGAACTTCCTGATGTTTATTTCAACTCCCCCCCACCCCTATTATCTCTTTGGATGTTTCAACAGGAAAAGAAAGGGGGGAATGAATTTCCAGTTACAGATAGGGGAGGAGCCTGGACAGCTACTTACATGTAGAAGATCATCAGGCTAGTGGCCAGTAACATCCAGGTTTCTATAGAAAGGTTGGGGATAAACTCCATCTTAGCATTCCTTCAGCAGTTCAGGCCTCCAAATTTCCCTCCCAGCTGAGGGTCCTCAGCTATGCCTAGCTAATATCTAGTGAAACCAGTCTATTTATTTTCTGATAAAGGAGGAGGTGACAGGGATAAAGGCAGTACAAGGGTCACTTGCACACTGCCAGAACTTGTAGTTCTGGTGTGGCCTCTCCACCTGGCATTTGTCAAAGTGCCAAGAAATGTCATGCATTTCCATGCTCTAACCTTTGAGCTTATATTCTGTGTGTATTTATTCTTTCAGGAGCTCAAATAAATCCACTGGCACTATTTTCTTCTAGTTTGTAGTTTTGTCTCTGGGTGTTCAAATTCCAAAACACACTAAGTCCACACAATTAAACTATATCTACTGATCTTTACCTATTAAAGGTCTTCTGCCAATAAGGCTCCCGTGTGCTCTGGAAGATGTGAAACTCACAAGTGAACATCATTTTCCACCCTGCACCGATTCCTTGGCACACCATTCAGTTGTTTTTCTCCATACTCTCCATGGTATGCCTCCTCATCCTCTAGCTCTTACATTCTTTCCCCCATCTTTCCTTCAGGATTCCCTGAGACTTGGGCAGGAAGGTTGATACAAATGTCTCTTCTACAATAGATCTCTTTTTTAAAATATATTTTAATATGTCTCTTTTAACAGTCCTTGTCCACTCTGTTGGATATGTTATGATGGAGTTTTCATGATCACTTTAAAACAAGGAGACAGAAAGAGGTGAAAGAGATGTCCAAGACTGAACCAAGGAAGGCAGGAAACGGGCAGAATTGTGATGAATAGAATTCTGTAGGTAATGTGTGCTTGTCTTTAAATGGACTCCTGAGTATGCTTCTGGTTGAGTTGGCATCACACAGAGTAAATATTTCTTAGTACACCTCCTAAAGTACTCCTAACAAGGCCATAAATTGTTACAAAATGGCTGTAGTGTGGTTTATCTTGTGTGCCTGGTCCTTTAAAGGATCCCCAGGTCTAGTCAACTGGTCCTTTAAGAATTTTTAGCCATTTTTTAATCTGCTTGACCCTGTGACCTACAGTGTTGGTGCCTCTTGGATTTCTGGAAATGGGATAGGATATAAAAGGGCAAGTTGAGGCTGGTGGTGGGAACCAGCAGAGTGAGAAGAGGAGACAGTTAGTGAAGACATTGTTAGAATATGGTTGAGTCAGGAGGAACTGAGCTGAGCAGATAGGCTAGAACAGTTGTTATGGCTTGGAGCTGCTAGTATTGCCAAAACTGGGAAGGGAACATTTAAGCAGACTGGGGAACTGAGGAAGGAAGAGTTTGGAGAAATATTTGAAGAGGCTGGGCTGGAAACTCGGAGGAGGGCAGGCAGGGAGTTAAGAGAACTGGTTGCCATTGCAACAAGAAACACACACACACACACACACACATTTTACAAATGGCTTTATTAAAAAACCACAAACAGTTTAGTAGCCATTATTAAATTATGAATTCTAGAACCCGTCATCCAAGCAGAAAGGCAGATGTTCTAGAACATCATTTGCAAGCCTTGTGTAGGCAACCACAGCTGCA
>JADRCC010578819.1:12709-24168 GCA_019843855.1 Hylomyscus alleni
TGGGGAGGAGCATTCCCGGCTGCTGCCAGGTATCTGTTGGGGGTGGACTTTATACGGAATGCTAACAGCAGCCATTCTTGTTTTTATTACTCAGGGTCTCCGAAACTACTTACTGATGATGCTTGCTTTCTGCATCATCTTGAGTGGGGCCTTGTGCACCGCTTTTTCTAAAATGTAGCTATTCACAGAAGAGCAGCAGATGGCAGCAGCGGCTAGGAGCAGGCCTCGGCCGCACAAGCTAACACTGCGGACAGCTAAGCTGTGAGCAATGGATCTCTGCCACTCTGGAGATGAAGGGATAAGTGACTGTTTACTCCTCAAATGTGAGAACGAAGATTCAGCGTGCACGAAAACTCCTTCCGATGAGCTGTTGATGAAGGCAGGACCTCGCTGGGTGGCTCAAAGGCGTGCTGGATCCTCCTGTCTGCCAGTGCTGGCTTCATCAGTGTCTACTTAATATTATAATCCATAAAACAGGATGGAGTTTTTACAGAGGAAATTACCATCCCAATTTATAATTTATTAATAAAGAGGAACAAAGGTAAATACTTTCTTGGTTGAGGGAAGGAACACAGACCTACCTTGTGGAATTTAAATTCCAAGATATCATCCCCTTCGCTAGAAAAAGTAAATGGCACAGTTGCTACCTGAATGTTTAAAAGGCCAGTTCATTATTTTTAGCCCAAAAATTATTACTTTAATATTACTCGACTCTTTACATTGCCTGCCCTTCTTAGCTCAAAATGTTTTGATAATTATTCCAGATAAAACTGATCTTCAGAGAGCAAGTCACCACCACTCATATGTACATGTGATCCATTCACAAGCACACATACGTGTGCGCACGGTTCCAGACTTGGACACATTCTAGAGTTGCCAAAATGATTTAATGTTGCTAAAAGTTTTAGGTCACCAGGTCCGATTTAAAGGAAGCCTACTTGTTTGACTACACAATTATTTTTTCTCCTTAAACATGGGGTCCTTAGAAGATCATTTTAACTGGAAGTGTTTGTTTTGATCCTATTTTAACTGATGGCCAGGGAACAAAAGAATGTTGCAAGTGTACTGATTTGATTCTTGAAAGAAAAACACCTGCAAGCACATTGCTCACGGTTGTGAGCATGCTCTCTGCACCCTTAATAGAATAATGGTGTTCGGCTGTGCCTTTCACCCATTCCCTCCAACTATTGCAGTACTTTGCTGTGCCAGAGCAACAGACTAGCATCTGCCCCTGCCTAGGCTTAAACCTGAGACGCTCCCCCTGAGCTATGTGGCTTTGGACCTGAGCTCTCTGCGTGCCCTGCTTCCTGGAGATGTGTCTTGAATTCTGTTGTCCAAATGTCCAAGTGTCTGACAAACACTCTGAACCTGTTTGCTGTTGTTACTTCATGTTAATCAAGGGGAAATAAAAGTTTACACATAGGAAAAACTTACAACTTATAAAAACTACCGGATTTACCACCCTCAGCCCAATTAGACTTTGTCTTGCCAAATCAGAAACATCACCGGAGTCCCTTCTAATCCCTGAGTCGCTCACACAAATAATATTTGATAGTAATAATGTCTTTTACCTGTTTCAGTTTTTACTTGAAATGTCATTAAATTGTGATGCTATGACAACTTCTGAATAAATTTATAGCAGAAAAGCTATTTTTTTCTTCTTTAGATATATTTTAGAATTTCATAATGGGCAGCCTTTAATCTTTGTGAGGTTGCCAATTTTAAACAGGAAGTAAGGAAATTGCAGGGGGAAAAAAACAGTAAAAGAAAAAAAGAGGGCCCTTATTCCACCCCAAGCAATCCAAGCAATGTTAATAAAGGTATTGTGGGAGAAACAAGCTTTTCCAAAATGGTTACCAAACAGTTTACTGTTCATGGTTGCATTATAGGGACAGACCTGAGTCCTAGCACACTCACTGGCATTTCCAGGTTTTGTGTCTTTTAAAACAGGGCCATGTGGTTATTAGGAAAGGGGGGGCACTCTTCAGAAAGCTGGCAAGCAGAGGGGAAGGTTCAAACGGTGCTGGTCAGAAGCCACCGGACCCTTTCTAATCAAGGATGTCATTCACGTGTCTGCCTACAACATGTGGGGAAGGGCTTCCAATCCTCTCTGCCCTGCTTTCTGTACGTTCATCTTGATGTAGGTTTCGGTGTCCGTCTGTCTGTCTGTCTGTGTCTCTCCTCTCTGACAGTTTTGTAATCTCCACCCTGTCCACTCACCCTTAGAGGTGACGTTTCAAGGTTTTTCACATCTCTTGTGTGGTACAGTCAGATTCTGCTGTTTGGATCTTTTCTAGTTGTGTTTTCTGCCTCACCTTAATGAAAATGACAACCATGTTTGTACCAAAGAACTCCTGCCCCCTTGTGTCCAGAGACAAAACTGCATAAAGGAAAAGGAGCTACCCAGTAAGGCTGATCTTCACATTGTGAGACATGCAGAACAGAAAATAAGTGATCTTGGGCTTAGCAATATAGCATTTCCTTTGAGCTACCAATGGGTCCTTTATTCTTGATTTACTTCACTTAGTGTAACTGACTACTATACCTGTTGGTGCTAAAAGTCACACCGAGTTGAAAAAAGTTACGTTGTACAACCTTGTGTACAGCATGATACCCTTGAAGAAAATTGCTAGTGATCAAAGTGACCCATGTGTATATTTGTATAAGACATTAAAAGCCAGTGTGTCAACAGGTAGTGGGGATGCATCTCTTTAATCCCAGCACTTGGGAAGTAGAAGCAGGCAGATCTCTCTATTCTACAGAGCAAGTTCCAGGACAACCAGGGATATACAGAAAATCAAACAAAAAACAAAACAAATAGACAAAATCAATGTGTCAGACTCATAGAGATGGCTTTCTAGAGCTGGAAGGAGATTGTCATGTGGATTTGGGCAGGAAGAAAAGTTGTTTGC
This sequence comes from Hylomyscus alleni, assembly GCA_019843855.1. Classification (NCBI taxonomy): domain Eukaryota; kingdom Metazoa; phylum Chordata; class Mammalia; order Rodentia; family Muridae; genus Hylomyscus; species Hylomyscus alleni. The sequence continues at coordinate 15,622 of JADRCC010578819.1, forward strand.
ATTAAGCAATCATGTGAACGTACTTAGTGTTTATTATTTATGACACTTTTTAAAAATCTTTTGACATATTTTGTATCTTTTATGTTTTGTAATTTTTAAAAGATTTAAAAGAACTGGAGCCGGAAGGCACAGGACTTCTCTCGGGTATAGACAATGAAGTTCAGTCTTTGGGTTGAAAATAAGCAAATGTGGACAAAGAAGAAAACAGCCCTGGGTGTCCTGGCAGCATAGGTCAGTTAGGTACAAGGGTACTGTGTACATTCTCAGACCCCTAAAATGTCCGAGGGGTGGGTGTGAACAGTCAGCCCGTTTACACCCCTGCTGCATTTCCAGTACCTCCCGTTTAAATCTAGCATATGGTCATATGCAGCTCTCTCCCAGAACAGAACACTGGGAAGGTCTCCTTTTCCAGAATCAGTCCATATTTTCCCGCGTCTGTTTCTGTGCTCCGCTGAGCCTTCCGGTTCCACCCAGACTGTGCCGGTCTTGCTTTCAAGTATTGCAAACTCAGGAATGCATTTGAAATCCACCTTTTTATCAGTGCCGTGTCTGCTCCAGGTAAGGGAACTGCCTCACAGCAGCATCACAGGCTTCTGGTCTTCAAACCCTTCTTAACCCTTCCTGAGTACATGAGCACCCTGGTTTCCCCAGACAGAATTTCTGTGTCTCTTGTAGTTTCCCCTCACTGATGTCAACAGCCATTGAGTCATTATGAAATCAAAAGAGTTGACAGTTTCTTGACATCTGTTAACAGTAGCTCACACACGATTATACAGTGTACGAAAGCCATTCTAACGGAGAATCTTTAAATTTCCTCCAGTCATCACAGAGCAGTAGAGGACCAGTCAGTCTTTACTCGAGAGAGTAAAAAAGATGCTTGCCGCCAAACCTGACAGCCTGAGTTGGATCCTACAGACTCACACAGTAGAAGGATAGAACTAGAGAATGCATACAACCATGAGTGTACAGCTGAGAGCAGGAGATGTATTCTAAATAATGGAAAAGATAAGCAAATTACGATATGCTTTCGAACTATGGTGGAATACCAATTAAAAACAAGAAATAAGCCGGGCAGTGGTAGTGCAGGCCCTTAATCCCAGCACTTGGGAGGCAGAGGCAGGCGGATTCCTGGGTTCGAGGCCAGCCTGATCTACAGAATGAATTCCAGGACAGCCAGGGCTAGACAGAGAAACCCCATCTCAAAAAACAAAAACAAACAAACAAAAAACCAAGAAATAAGCCACCAACACATGCATTGAAGTATTTTATCTTGAAAACTATTAAGCAGGGAGGGAAAAAAAATCTCTAACTCTTATCAGACTGAGTATCATACTGTCATGTAAACTACAGAGAGTCACTGGAGACCTAGAGAGATGGCTTAGCATTGGCTGATCTTCCAGAGGGCCTGAGTTAGATTCTCAGCACACATACGGACGCTAACAACTCTCCATAACTAATCTCACGGGATGGTGCCTTTTTCTAGTGTACAGACATTCATATACACAAACACACATATACATAATATAAATAAGTCAAGGGTTAAATAGATGGCTCAGTGGTTAAGAGCACTGACTGCTTTTCCAGAGGTCACGAGTTCAATTTGCAGCAACCATATGGTGGCTCACAACCATCTGCAATGGGATCCAATGCCCTCTTGTGGTGTGTCTGAAGACAGTGTGCTCACATACTTAAAAAAAATAAATCTTTTATTAAAAAAATAAATCTTTTTTTAAAAAGTCCCAGCTTTCTACTTGACTCTTATTTACTGTTCACTAGATGCCCCTGTGTGTTATTCTCCTGAGGACCAAACGGACATCTGCTAACAAGATGTCCTACCCCTCAAGAAGACAGCTTGAGTCTCAGCCTGATGTAGTTATCCATGTCTTCCTTGGAGCCACTGCCAAAGATGGAAAGATTATAAAACTGGAGCTCCTCTAAGATGAGCCGCTCAGCTCTAATGACGATGGAAAATTCAGTCAAATGCTTAGAATGCGTTATTCTCATAATATCAGGTACCTGGTTGCCCGACCTTAATCTTCAAGGACTATTAATCATTTATTCAGATGGGAAATGCAGTTTCACGCTCGACCACCAGAGGGCAGTGTATGCCTGCTTGATAATTTGGGATCAGCGCAGAAACCACACATATCCTCTGCCACCTCCGGCTCTCTCCTGCAACCATCCTCCTTCACATATATGGCCCGTGGATGACTGTACCAAAAGCGTTCATGTATTGGAAATCACTACTGTATCATTTATGTCCCAGCTGTGCCTCTAACTCTTCATGAGCCATCATCATCTCTCAATGATTGCTTTCGCGGTCCTTTTATTGCTGTTTGGACTTCGTCATGTAGTTTCCTATAAGGCGGAGACATCACAAATAATCTTGTGTTAGAAGTCTGTAAACGCAGAGTGTGCCCTTGGCGGATGCCACCAACACCCGGGGCACGGCTACACCACACTGTTCTCTGATCACATGGCAATGCATCCCCAATGACTCATCAGGCTTCACAGCCTCAGTTTTCTCAAAGATGCACTAGTAATTCTTTAGCTTAATTAGACACTTCAGGTCACAGAGACCTGGAACTATTTGCCCTGTTATTTTTGAAGGCCTTTTTCCAATAAGAGGCCGAGATGTTTCCCCAGTAGGCTCATTAAGTCAAGCACTTGCTGTAACTACACATCCAGTGATCGTGGAATCTTACAGACTTAACTCTCCCTGACTGGGCCGAGAAGGCATGTCACTGTCCCTCTCTCCTGGGCATGGAATTATACTGGGCAAAGGTGACGTTCAGGCATGAGACTGTTTATTTCAGTTCTGAAACACCTAGTGGAAAATCACAACACAAATTCTACGGAAGACAGAAAGTTGGACATGGCTGAAATCTCATCACAAGGCAAGACGCTTTGCAGCATGCAAGCCTCCTTTACAGGCTTAGAGTCATGGCCTGCCTGTCCTGCATTAGGGCACTTTATCCTTCCATGCTCCAAAAACTAAAAATAATCTTCCCTGTATACCATCTTGGCAATGAATCTGTTCACCTCAGCATGAAGAATGGAACATATTTCTTAACTCTGAGGTGAGGGAACGTCAAATCGATCTCACTGGATTCCGATAGATCTGTGCGCGTCCTGTGGGGAGGTGGGAAACACAGGGATGTTTCATATTGGATGCTTGCAGTTTTTTTTTTTCCCAAGAAGATGCCGTTTCGAGGCTACAGAGCCAAGGAAGACAATATAATTTTCTCAGCTTGTGTATTGGCTTCCCTGGCTCCATTGCTTAGCTCCCTAACTCTGTTCATCCAAGAACACACCCATCGGGGGCCCCATTCCCAGACAATGCCCTTGCCTAGAAGAGCACACAAACAAAGACTGCTCTACCTATCGGCTGGGGCTCAAAACTGTCATGAAGAAAATGCTGTCCAGCATGAGAGTCTGACCTTTTCTGTATGATTCTGGTGGTGTCCGTCAGTTCTGTCTGGAGTGAACATCAATTTCATTAAATTAGGTTTGCTTATTATTTCAACAGACACATTTGTCTTCAAAACAACAGCAAAGATACAAGCAAAACTTAAATATCACTTCCTATTTTCTCCCAGCCACTCAATTTCTGTCTCCTCATACCGTCTTAGATATTCTTTTTAGTATTTCCCTACCAAACTGAAGGACACCTATAATATCTTTGTGTATTTATCTTATGCACTTGATGTGAATGTTTACAATGCGTGCCTAGACATCGTGAGATAGATACACATTTAAAGCTTGGATTGACGCTGTCAGAATGCTCTACAGAAATGTTGTCGCTTAGTTTCATCCCTACTAACATTCCCTCACACTCTGGCCAAAATGATTTTCAAGTGAGTTCCCACTGTGACCGGATTACCTGCCACATGTATGACATCTGTGTATGCCTTTGCATCTGTGAGCTGGCATCAAACATACTTTCCTTAAGTTCAGACCCTCTGCTTGCTTTTCTGGAACTTTCTTCCAATGCATATTTCTCCATAACCGATTTTCTCATTAGTTTTAGGATTTAGACTTACAAATTGAGAAATTGTAAGAATTCTAAGTCTAAATTGTAAGAAGAAGCCCTTAGCCTGGGCTCTTCAATCTGCTTACTTTTTATTTTGGTTGATGGTTATCATGCATCACAAACCATAGACTCCTAGTTTATTCTGTTGGTGGTGGTGCTGAGTTTGGAAACTGGATTAAGGTCCTTTCCATCAGATTTATAATCCTTGTTTTTTATTGTTTTAATTATGAGACAGTTCTCCAACAACTTTTGCCTAATGATTTGAGTGCTTACTGGTAACTTTGCTTAAATAAATGATTACATCAACAGTTGCAAAGGTGCGCTTATAGGATTATGTCATTAATTATATATTCATTACCCTTTATTCTTCGACAATACAACCTCTCCCTATGCCCATCCTGTGGACTCAGGAATAAATTCCTGCAACCTCAGTACCTCTATCAAGATTTATGCGCACCTAGCTTGGTGAGACAACATGCCTTGCACTTTCTCTCTCCCAAGTGTGTAATTGGGTCCTATTTTCAAGAGATTCATTCCTTTCACTTAGAAATGATTCCTAAAACTAAGAATTGTCTAACTTTTTTGTTTTCTGGAAGCACAGTTTTACATGCCCAACTTTATCTGCCGTTTATTTGCTGTGTTTTGTTTTTATGGATGTTCTCTGATATCTAAATACATGTTCCGTGGCAGGCATCCCTGAGTCCCACATTTTTAATCAGGTTCTTTTTATAAGGACTGGATTTGCTCAAATATTGTTCTGGGAGAGTGTGAGATTAGAAATTCAGTCTTAATTGAGGTAGAATCTTAGAATCATTTTCAAGTGTGTCTGCACGTTCCAGGCCCAGTGACTTGTCTCTTCTCATCTTGATTCCTTCCAAGAGAACAGACTTCCCTCCTCTTCTGTCCAGGGAAGGACAAGACTCAAGGAGAAAGCACGTGACTCCTTTCTCTCCTCTGAGTGTCACTCTCCTGTGACTCTATTCTCATGCCCACCCTCCTCTGCTCCTCTATAGCAAACAGCAAGTCACGATGCATGTGTCCCCCGCTGCCCAGCCTCTCATTCTCCCTCCCGTCAGTTAAAGCTGTACAGCAAACAGTACTAGACCCTTATTAAGAAGGAAAACCTCTGAAATCAGAATTGTGAGCCACCTGTTGAAAGTGGAATTTGCTTCAATTTTGAGCATTTTTTTAAACCCTTAAAATGAGTGGCTTTGGGGTTTGAGATTAGTTACTGTGTCTCTGGGGTCATCCTCTGATCCAACGCTTATCTTAAATTTAAAAAACAAAAACAAGCAAACAAACAGACTCAGAAAGCTCCAAAGACTGAAGAGTCTTTCTGCCAAAACCCATCAGACTTTGGAGTCTAGTGCTGTGTGGGAACTTGAATTATACAAAACGGAGGGACTCAGGATTTCCCCAGGCTCTTGGGTATGTTTGGGGCATGTTTCTGGAATAAACTCTCAATGAGAACAGAGGAGAGGAGTTATCACCAGTGGACAAAGCCAGGACAGCTCCTGAAAGGCTTAGGTGCTGGGTCCCTTATATTCTCCTTTTATATTCTAGAACCACAAGGTGGGTCAGGAAAGCAAGCAAGGTTTTACGAAGCACAAGTGGCAGTCAGCAGGTCTTAAGGACAATGATCCATTGTCTCAGATATTTCTTCAGATCATTGTGTTCCAGGTAGCAAGTGAAGTCGTGCTTGGCAGATACACAGTACAAACAGTGCTTTGAGTAAATCATTAAATAAATCAATATCTAATAATTGGACTTTTCTACCTTATTCTACTCCAGGTAAGAGTGTTGGCAGTGTGAGCCAGCTGGAAACTTTGGCTTGGCTTCACTCTAGCACAGCTCATCTGTTAGCTATGCCTCTTTCGATTTCATGCAATAGAAACCAACTTGAGGTGAACAGATACTGCACAATTTATGCCTTTGCTGTCTCACAGCATAAAAAGTCTCAAGAAAAAAACACTTGAAAAGAGCAACCTTGGAAAAGAGGTTTCCTTAGGGTCATAGTTCCCAGGTACATTCAGTTCATCACGGCCAGGAAATCCTGACAGCAGAATCTCTAGGGAGCAGGTCACATAGGTAAGAATTATTGTTGTGACAGAAGCCTGATTTGAAGTGTACTTGCTTCCACAGCAAAACATGCTAGGATATATCTTTAATGAAAACACAAGTCAAGCCAGGCAGTGGTGGTGCATGCCTTTAATCCCAGCACTTGGGAGGCAGAGGCAGGTGAATTTCTGAGTTCGAGGCCAGTCTGATCTACAGAGTGAGTTCCAGGACAGCCAGGGCTACACAGAGAAACCCTGTCTTGAAAAATTAAAAAAAAAAAATGAAAAGAGGAAAAAGAAAAAATGTAAACACAAGTCAAATCATTTATTCATGTTTACTTAATGCTCAAGTTGTCTTTCAAATGTAGAATCTTACACAGGTCATTGCGTGTTTAAGAGAGCTATTGAATGGCTTCTCTTTGATTAGTTACATTGATATTATAAGTGAAGGTACAGGGAAGTCACTGGACTGTCCCATGGGTAAAAGGAAAAGTATCCTGGGAATCAGACAGCCAAAGGTGGGGTGAGGAAGGAGCAGAGAGAAGAGCTTACTGATGGAAAATCAAGTACATTTTCTGTGCCCGTCAACAGGGTGGAGGTGGGTGCTGTTTGTTTAAATTGACTGGAAACCAGTCTGAAATGCAGAGTACCTTGGAGGCAGATTAAAGGAGGTTCCTGGTGATTTAAGGGTGGTTCTTAGCCAACAGGAAGCCACCTTTAGTCTTCTTTAGTCCAATAATAATCCCTCTATTTATCTAGCCTAATTTTTTTTCTGTTTGGGATGTTATCTCTAGCACTGTCATTCTAACGACTTCACTGTCGTTCTGACTTCTTTGGGCTTAACATTCTAGCCTTTTGTTGATAATAAGTCCTCTGCATGCCTCCTTCTGGCTGTGAGCTTGAGAAGAGGGAGGCTTGGAATGTTTGCCCAAAGCAGGGGTCAAGTGAGCAGCAGATGATAAGAAACCCTAAGAGATTCCATCAGAAGCATCTGGCTCACTGGCCACAGTCAGGTTATTTCATTAATTCTCTCCTGGAAGGAGTTTTCTGGCTGTCAGCTGAGTTAAGAACTAAACAGTTTTGCAGGACCACCTGAGACTGGAAGATGAGCAAATACAGCTACAGAGTGAAGTTGATCTCTGCACGGTGTCTGTCAGTTGAGTGGAAATCCACTGGGACAGATATAGACTATGGACAGAGAGGACTTGAGAGGATTTTTATCACAGACATATGCTAGAAATCTGCGGGCCTGTCTCAGGCGAGGGATCTAGAGCCCATTTGAGCTGTGACAGATGGATCCCAGTCACAACTGCCTAAACCTTACGTAACTTTTTTAAAGTTGACAAAAAGAGACAGAAGTTTTAGATGTGTTAGCAGGACCACTGTCTGTAATCTGCATTGTAGAGAAAGAAGTTAACAAATTTACAAAGAACTTAACTGAATTCATACCTTTTACCATCGCAAAACTTGAGGCTGGAAGGTTATCAACACAATAGAAGCATGGACATTCATCTGTATTAAGACACAAATGTCCTGGGAGAAAGGGGAACAAGTTGGAAGACAAGACTGAGGACCCAGAAGATGGTCCTAGGGTAGAAACACAAACACCGGTTCCTCTTGGACAGAGCACTGGGTAGATGGAAAAGGTTGGATAGAGATGTTTTCAGCAAAATGAGAGGCATTTTGAAGTCTAGATTTAGAAAACAGCCAAAAGAAATTAAAATTTTTTGAGCCTGTGACTAGGATAATTTTATTTTCTTAAGAGCTTTAGTAGCCAGTGTTCCTACTGTCACTGAGACTCGATTAATAACTTATCAGAACTCTGTTGATGTTAAACTTGGAGCTTTGAAGTTTTAACATAGTATGTATCATTTTGTCTCATTTTCCACATGCATTAAATCACTTTCTCAGATCCCCACAACTTGCAGAAACCTTCTATTTTTCTTTCCCTTTGCAAACATCCAGTCAATTAAATCTTTATTACAACTTGCATATTGAGAGTAGTCATAGAAAAAGTAAGTCATTTTAAATCATCATTGAGAATAAAAGATAAGCAAAACAGCAATTTCTACATCAGTAACAACTGCATGATAGTTTTGAGTTTGTTTGTTTGTTTGTTTGTTTATTGAAACCTGTGCTTCTAGCTCAGCAGTTCATAACCTGTGAGTCAGGAGCCCTTTTGCAAACCTCTATCTCCAAAATTATGAACAATTCATAACAGTAGCAAAATTACAGTTAATAATTTTATGGTTAGGGATCACCACAACACGAGGAATTGTCATAAAGGGTTGCAGTATTAGCAAGGTTGAGAACCACTGCTCTGGCCCTAGGAAAAGGCAAGGCCCTGACTTCTACCCTTGAAAGCAATTTAGGCTGGCAGGTAACCAAGCCTCAGTTTTGAAGCTTGCTTATTTAAGAGACCCAGTGTCATGGTCCTACCGGGTGAAGGCAGAGTGA
>JADRCC010578820.1:0-24610 GCA_019843855.1 Hylomyscus alleni
CCCAGATTAAAAGAGAAGAACAGAAGAGGCCACCTGTTTGATCCATAAACAGGGCCAATGCACAGGACTTTCAGCAATAAACCCACAAGACCATTTTGTCCCAGGTATGTCTGTAGGTGAGTGAGAATCAGCCTCAGTGGAATAGAGAATGATTTATTTTTTATTCCAAGGGCAAGTTCTAAAAAGAAAGGAAACTACGAAGGATGCCTAGCAAGGAGTCAGTCTACCTGTGGAGGTTAATTTAAGGAGTCAAAACCTGAATCTTCAAGGCCAAGAAGGACTGGCAGACAAGGAATCAAGACATCCAATAGAGACCAAGAGGTCAGGAGCTGATTTTATCTCCCTTGGCCTTTCTTCACATGACAGGGCAGAAAAGCTAGAGGCAAGAACACACTTTGGTCTATAGGTAGACAATCTGGGAACAGGACTTCCTTGTTTCTTTCCCTAAAATGCCTGGGAGCCACTTGGACAACCCAGTTTATATTCCCAAACTAATTCCTCGCAGAATGTAAAAGCACCCCACTAGCTAGAGTCAAGAGTAAACCTAAAAATAGTAAACAAAAAAGAGAGCCAGCAGAGGCCAGATGACAGCAGAGGAAAACAGAAGGCAAAGTGGTCTCTACTCTCCAGAGAGAGGAGGGAGGGAGACGGCTAATACATCACTGGCTGCTGCTGAATGGTTTACAAAAATCCGGTTATATTTTTTAATCATCTTGCATTTTAGACCTTTAAAGTACAAATATGGATTTCAAACATATCAAGGGAACAAATTAACTTAGAAAAATGATAATGCTTTCCAAGGTTGCACCTGCCACGAATTGCTCCAAGTTTGCATTTTCCCCAGGTCTCTGGTGTGTCATTAGGCCAGATTGATTACGCTCCTCCCCCGAACGGCTTCCCCATTAGAGGGTTATTGTATGGAAATTAATGGAAGGTTGGGAACATTTTTTTGCAGCTGCAGTAGTTGGAGTCAGTTTTGATTAAGCGATAGAAACGCAGCAGACGGGGAGATCTCTTTGCTTTAGCTGCCTTCTTCATTATCACTGAGCCGAGCCACGTGCTAGCTCTGCTCCCTGTGTGGATCTGTGGCTGCCTTTCTGATGATGCTGTTTATACTAACTCATCCCTGTATTCTTTTTAATGTCTCCCAACTCGATCTCAGCATTAGCGCTCAAATTTGATGGGCAATGTAAAACTACTCTATCTACCCCTCCTTCCCTCTGCATGCCAGGGTCCCTCCTCCCTACACCCCTACTTCAGAACTGCTCTTTGAAGATGCAAGAATAGTGCTAATATTCTTGTTCTCAACCGCTCTATCCTACTTATCCCTTAAGAGAAACTACTGAAGAGCCCTAAAGCAGTAATCAAAGCCATAGCAGCCCCAGGGGACCAAAGGTGCAAATTGAGCCTTGGACTGACTGTTCAGAGTGCTGAAGAGTGAGAGCTGACAGCTTTCTTCTCCTCTGGACCTGTCGAGAGCTTGCCAACATCCCAGAAAAACTGGAGCTCTAGCAGATTAGGAGTTGATCTGCTTGTCACAAGGGGTCAATGTCAGTCTGCAGCAGTTGAGAGCAACAAGAACTGACAGAACAGGAAGGAAATGATGGTAGACACGGTGCCTGCAGAGGGGCTGGAGACAGGACAGAGTTTATACGAGGTGGGGGGGGGTGGTGTTGCCTTCCCAACTGGTCCCTATAGATCTCTTCTAGCTCTGCTCTTTTCCACATGATATACTCTTTCTCTTTTTTTTCTATTTTTTTCCTCTCTCTTCTACTTTGTGATTCTAGAGCATCTCTGCCAGCCAGGTATTGGACTGGATGCTGAAGCTGAAAAATGACAAAAGTTGGATAGAGAAGGCCAATGTGTAAACAATGGCAACAAAATACAGCATGATTTGTGAAGCACTGATAAATCCTCCATCGATATATTTAATTGCTTTGGGAAAACAGCAAAGGAAACAAACTGGATCTAGATCTAGATCTGCCTGGCTCTGGATCTAGATCTTCCTGAATCTGGATCTAGATCTAGGTCTGCCTGGATCTAGAAAGAGGGAAGAGGAGAGGAGATAGTTGCAGAGGAGGCAGCCCTGCAACTGGTGGTTGGGTCTCAACCTGGTACAGAATGTAGAATTCTGGGGGAGAGGCCAGCCAGCATGAGTAAAAGGGCAGAAGATAAAGGCATGAACACACAGAGAATGGTGCTCTTGTGGTTGGTTGGAATGTTCAGAGCAAATAGTGATGGGAGATGAGGGTAAAGAACCAGAGATTGATAATGAGCAAGGCACATTAAGAACCTGGTATGGAACAGTGAAGACTCTGAGGGCCCTGGAGGGTTTTTAGCTAACCCTCATTTACTAACTTAGAAAGCTTTAGTAACATCATTACTATGCTATTTTAGAAAGTGCACACTAACAGTGGGGTAAGAGAGAGACAGATGTCATAGGGGCTCATACCAGAGCAAGAGGCTGGGGTAAGTACTCATAAAACCTCTAAAATCCTCTGCCCAAACAAAGGTCCAAATCTGTCAGAAAACAATCCCAGAATCCTCTATGCCAAGGACATGTTTTAAAAGTTAACTTTTAAGAACCACACATGTTGTTCTTTAGTAAGTTTCTAGACATGACTGAATAACACTCTCTGCCTCTAGCTAGTGAGGACAGGGTCAACCTAAAATAGAAATTTGCCAGTGGTCAAGATTGGACTCTTGGTCCCCAGCATGATTGATGCTTCTAGGACAACCTCCAAGTGGGTCGCACAGCCCACGCCACCAACCTATGAATCATCTCCTTAATCCAGGGAGAAAATTAGCTTCAGCCTTTGAAGAGTGACGTCTGCCCCTGAGCTATAGTCCTTCTGCTGAGCAAGAACAGACCTGATTTCCCTCTCTGAGACTCAGCTTCTGTTTAGGGAACATTTACATTCCCTGAATCTGCTCGACTCCTGCTGGGCACCCTACTCAGATCACTTCCTTATGGCAGAAGCCTATGTCTCAGGCCCCTACCTTCCACACCAGCCATACTGGGATAAGCAGCTGCCTTAGAGAAAACCTGGGGTTACAGAAAAAAGCAACAGCCAATTGACCGAAGCTATCTCACATTCTGCCTGCTTTAAGCAGGCTGGGGATTAACTGCAGACAGCTCCAAAATGATATAGTAGGAGGCAATTTCTCTTTTCCCCCATGGGCAGCCACCTTCCACCTGGCAGAGTAATCCTCAAGGCTGGTTTGGGAATGCAGCTCATCTAGGTTTCTTTAATAGCCTTAAAGGGACAAGCTGCTTTACCAGGGTCGGGGATTTATGACCCTGATAGCAACCTCTGGAGGAAAGTAGGGAGCATGCGGCTCAGGGCTCTGCTTCCCACTGAGGCATTCAGCTATAAGTTCTTCTCTCTCTCTCTCTCTCTCTCTCTCTCTCTCTCTCTCTCTCTCTCTCTCTCTCCTCTTTTCTGTCTCTTCCCACATACATTAAAATAGTGAAAAGTCTGACAAATGCCTGAAGAGTGAGTGAAGTTGAGGCTATTTTGTCCCCTAGAAAGCCTGGGGTGCTTATACTGGGTTTAGTTGCTCAAGTGAACTGCCACCTGCTGCTTTGAAAAGCGCAGGATGCCAGGTCATGGTGCCTCACAGGTTGCAGAAATGGATGTCTTGGAAACAGGACTATAATTACACCAAGTTTATGAAAGACCTCACAGCTGAACACCCATTCCTGCTCCCACTTGGGATGCCTGATCTCTACAAGATCTGAGCTCAGTGATCAGGGGGACAGGGGGCTGATTTGAAAACCTCAGGACATCAGAAGGATGAGCTCAAACACTGACCCAGGATGTCTTGTGCACAGTTCCCTTGTTTAGCTCAAAATCCCTGATTCAGATTCTGGAAGGGAAACACACAGTCCTGTGTCGGCAGCTTTCTACTACAGACAAGATGGGTATAGGTGATACAGGGCAGCATCATGATGAATGTTGAGAGTCTTTAGCCATTGGCCAGCTGAGTACAGAGTGCAGGTCTGCCACACTGAGTATTAAGTACTAGATTTCAAGGAGAGCAGATTCCCCAAGAAGCCAGATGGGTCAGCAGGGGAGATGGTGAGGGCCGTTTAGGAATTCAGATAAATGATTGATTACTAACTGCCATAAAGATCCCTTGATGCTTCAACAACCCTCCAGATCAGGTGACCACACTAATTAGTCCTGAAGGAGAGCCAAAGTTAAGCAAGCATCAGATGACCAGGAGAGCTGTCATCTAGAAGAGAAGTAGAAAGAGCTATCACCATGGGCTGGAGAGAAGGACAAAAGACAGTCTGTGCTGGGAGCAGGTACCCAATCAGAATCACAGACTTGGGTTCTAGAACTGACTCCATCTCTTTCTACGAGCCTTGAGATGCTAAATAAAACAGATATGGTCGATTCAAATGTGGGATGATGAAGCAGTGCCACATAAGACAGGCAGGCTCAGACCAAGGAAGGCAGTGCCAAGCCCAGAGGTATGAATCTGGAAACCTCACCATAAAGAAGGCAGTAACACCAAGATCACAGGATAAAAATAATGTCAGAGGAAGCAGGCTTTGAGCTCCTGGGCATCATATCCCTGAGTAGGTGTTTGGCTAGAGATTTAAACACTGTTATTGTCATGTGGCCAGAAGGAAAATGCTACCAACAACATTTAATAGCCATGGTAGAAATAGCAAGAAATCATCATGGCACAGAAAAAGGAGTAAGGAATGAAAAATGATAGATTATTTGACTTGGCTTCTTTTTAAGAAATGAATTTGAGTTGTGGGTGTATCTGAGAAGATAGGGGGATGATTGGGGTGGATATGATGTAGATGTATAAATTCGCAAAGAATTAATAAAAACATTATAATTTTTAAAGAGAAATGTGCTCAGAGCAAGAATATAAAAGAATGGTTCCCTTCTTCATAAAGCCACTGTCCACAGGTCACTAAATTTCTGGGCGTAGGGTGAATACATACATAGGGTGTAAGGAACCTCCCCGCCATGTTTATGAGTATATGTGTATAAGAGTATGTGAGTGTATGTGTGCGAATGTGTGTGTGTAAGAGAAAGAATGTATATGTGTAAATGTGTTTGTGTGTGAGAGTGTGTGTATGTGAATATGTGAGTGTATTGTGTGAGTGTATGTGAATGTGTATGTGAGTACATGAATGAGTGTGTGTGTGTGTGTATGTGTGTGTGTGTGTGAGAGAGAGAGAGAGAGAGAGAGAGATGGGGGAGTGTAGAATCACAAATCAAGGGATTCACATGTTAGCAAATGCCCTGGCACTTGCCTCCTGTCTTCGGCAGGCCAGAGCTGAAACAGTGTGAACGCTACTGCATGCATCCATGGGCTGACAAAGGACAGACACCTCAAGCTTGTATGTGCTCACACCTTTGCAGCTTTGCCACTGACGGCCATGAAGGTCAGGGACTCCCTCAGAAACCTCCCACTGAAACATGCCCCATTTACAGTGACATCCACTAATGATTCCTTTCTCTGAGGCATCATGGGGCACAGAGAGAATCACCTTGTATTCTTCCAGAACCTGTCAGACCTGCTACTTCACTTCTTCTGCTAAGCTAAATCTAAATCCCACAGGGCTTGGCCTGCTGTGCTGTCGATTCTTGTTTTCAGCCACATGCAGTATGTTCTGCTGCATACACAGATGTGAGGGATTAGATGACTCATGATTGAAAGTCCGCTGAATGAAGGCACTGTGTGAGCCAGATGCTGAGTCAAAACAAGGAACACAGTAGGGATGAAACAGATAACAACTACCCAGCTATCCAGTACATAGATGCTGACAGTAGGTGCAGAGAATGTCAAGGACACCAACAGAACTCTTAGCTTTAGCCTACCCCCACCTGTGTGTGTGTGAGTGTGTGTGTTTGTGTGAGTGTGTAAGTATATATCTATATGTGAGTATTTATGTGTGTGTGAGTGTATATGTGTGAGTTTGTATGTGAATATGTGAGTATGTGTATGAGTGTGTATGAGTATCTGTGAGTATATGTGTGTATGAGTATATGAGTGTGTATGAGTGTGTGTGAGTATGTATGTGAGTGTGTGTGTATGTGTATGAATATGTGTGAGTATATGTGTGAGTAGGTGTATGTATGTGGGTGTGAGTGTGTATGTATGTGTATATGAGTGTGTGTGAGTATGTGTATGAGTGTGTATGAATATATGTGTGTGTATAAATGTGTGTTAGTATATGTGAGTGTGTGGGTGAATGTGTGTGAGTATGTGTGCATATGAGTGTGTGTGCATGTATGTGAGTGTGTGTGTGTGTGTGTACATGTTAGAATCACAAACCAAGGGCTTCACACACGTTAGGCAAGTATTCTACTGTTGGATCATACTCTCAGTCTACAAACATGCAGCCTTTTAGTCTTTGTCGAAGATAGGTGTGGCAGTGTCCCTCCAAATCACACACCAGAGGAAGAAGGCAGGATGACTCCTGGAACACGAATCCTCCCCCTCCCTAGCACCTAACCATTTTACATCACATCTCTGACTTTTCCCAGCCTGGCCAGAAGTCTCCAGAGAAATCCAGGACAATATTGCATCTATAAAATAAGAACAAGAGCCTATTTAAAAAGAAGTATAAAGAAACGATTGGAAACTGGAGGATTGGATAGCCTAAAAAATGTACAAATAAGAAATAAAAACCAGAACAGAGATATAAAAAATGAGGATATAGCCATGCCAGCTGAGATCCAGCTTTAGTAAGAGAATTCTGGAGTCTAGGACAGAGTCAAAGGGAGAAAAGTAGCAGGACAAACTGCCAAAAAACAAACAGAGACATCTCAAAATGTAAATGCCAGCAAAATCCTAAGGAAGGAGCTTATAGGAAGAACGAGGACACAGCACCTAAATAGACATGTCTGAAATTTTAGAATAGTAAGCTTAAGGAGATCAGGCATTCTCGAAGAGATAGGGAACAAAATAAAATAGGGGACTGACAAGACAACAAGATTCTGAACGTCCCTTAATATCAGCAAGGGATATTGTATATCACCCACTGTGTTTTACTTTCTTGATATGGACACTGGTGGACATGTCTCCTCCATTCTGACACTTCCTTCTATGGGTAGGGGACCCCTGAAGTTCCTCTTTGCTTTCAGAGAGGAATGACTATCCTGATCTGTGAGCCTTGACCAGAGATTAGATGTATGCAATCCAGCCCTTCCTGCGCTTCCCGTAGGACCTGGTCCTTCCACTCTGCCTCCGTGGACACTGAGTCAGCCATCTCTCAATTCTCACCAAGGTCTCCTAACTTTGATGAAGCATGTAGACGCCTGTTTGCTTCCACATACATTGTATTCATCTCATAGAAGCCACCATCAATAAAAAGTGGCATCATTATTTTATGTCCCAGAATGAAAGACAAACACGGGCAATTAAGCAATACACCCTGTTCTGTCAGTCTGAATTTTAAATGCTTGCGGAATCAGGTTGTTTCTGTTGGATGTTCATATACAGCATATCACTCTTCAGTATACATAAAAAGGCAAATAAATTGACTAATACGTATCTCAAAATTTAAGTTTAGGGGGTGATTGCTGTGAGTTACATTTCAACTCAGAGTTATACAACTCGATCATTTACAGCCAAACATTTTGCCTTTGCCATCAAGAGATAACTTTAAACTCATATTGCTCTAGAATGTTCACCCAGGCTGTGAGCATCCATTCTGCTAATGCTTTACCTTTTAGAAGATGTCAAAAGAAGGTTTTAGACAACAACCAGGACTTACATTCCTCCCTTACATGGTTCTTAATAGTTTATTGACAGAACCATCAAGAAGTGCACTGGCTTGGTCTTGCTACCAAGAATAACCCAGGTTCATGCAAGCACAGCAGTAACAACTGTGATGCCGCTACCACCTGGTCAGCAGCAATGGGAGATGCAATCAGTTGTGAAGGGCATTCTCAGTTCAAAGATGGCAAATGTGGACAGAAAGCGTCTCTGGGGATCAATAATACACAGCAGCCATTTTGGGGGCAGGGATAGCTATTTCCTTGCTAGTAGAGGGCTGCTGAAGCTCTCAGCTGCACTCTCATGTTGTCATGCTTTCAGTCTTTCAAAGCTTGGGTATGAAAGAGGGCCACCATTTTCTCTGTCCCTTTGCAACACAACAGAATGTACAATTGTCATACCTGTTCTGTAGTTCAAAGACATGTCTGAGCAAAGTCAAATGACGTGCCCAAGGCCATACAAGTTGAGGGAGAGGAGAGGACCGAGATCTAGCTTCCTGCTCACCCGCATGCACCACCAGGCATTTACCCTTTTGTCAGCTGCTGAGCAGCAGTAAAATCAAAGATGTGTGTGACCGTTTTAGGAGCCTCTAAAGCTTTCTCCGGGGTCGAAGGTGCAAGGCAGGTACTATGTGGAGAGATTAGAAAAGTAGCACTGTCCCTTGCAAGGGTGACAGGCAAGTTGTCAAACCTCTTCTTGCCTACATTATCCCCAAAGCCTACCTTGTTCTTGTCCCCCAGGAGAAAGGCTTTGCCGTCTCCCCAATGGTAACTTGGGCCACTTCATCCATGGGGCACACAGTCCATGAAGGAGGCTGGAGGACGCTTCTAGAGAACAGGGAGTCAGAGACAACAAGGAAAACTGAAGTCCTAGATGGAGGAGCAGGATTCTGTGATTTAAATCCAACTAAGAATACCAGGAAGAGTCTTCCTGGGATGGACAAAAAAAAGTCAAGCCAAGTAAAGTGAGTACACAAGAGTCTCCATGAGGCATCATGGAGAAGATTAATTTTCTACATGCTTTGGTGTAAAGAAAAAGGGAGCTCTGGTATCAAAGACGGAATCCAGGGAAGTAGGGAGGGTTGCTATGCTGTGACTGAATATAGGTGGGTATGTGAATAGAGAAGCCAGTGATTGCATAGAGGTTTCATGAGGTCTTTTGGAACCTGGGAAGGTCTGTAGTAAGCAACTGAGACTGTAAAACTGCAGACCAAGGGCAACAGAGGCCTTTGTGCTGACTTGCTAAGAAAATAAGCACAGGAAATAAGCTATGTTGGAAGTGAGGACAGGAAGTGGAGAGGAGGAGATCTGGGTAGAGGAATGCAGGGGCCCAGGAATTGAGAAAGGATGAAATGAGAAGTGTACTTCCTGCAGAAGGAAATGAGAAGTATACTTCCTGTAGAGGGAAATGAGAAGTATACTTCCTGCAGAAGGAAGTGAGAAGTGTACTTCCTATAGGAAGAAATGGGAAGTGTACTTCCTGCAGGAGGAAGTGAGAAGTGGAAGTGTGCTTCCTGTAGGAAGAAGTACACGTGAAGAGGTGGCAGCGTAACTAGAACACAGGGTGTACAGAGAACCCGCCACAGAGGCATAAACATGTATGCAAGTGTGCCTTTGACCCCTTAGCTCAACCAAATAAAGACCACTGGGGAGTCTCACAGAGGAGTCAGGGCAGAGTTACTTTCTTAGATGTGCCAGAGCTGTGGGTAGGACCCATGTGAGCAAGAGCCTGAGTCTTTTCCTTTAAACAGACTCAGAGAGAAAAATCTCAATTCATGTGTGGGCCAGGAGCAAACCTAAGAGATCCCATGTGCGTTAAAAATGCAGTGCTCAGCCATCCTCGGCTGTGCACACAGCCTGAGCCCTGAATTACAGGTGCCCACAGGTCTGTGCTCCCGACACGCTTTTGCAAGCCATTTGATGTGGCTGGAGCAGTTGTCTCGCACCCCTACTCTGGGAACTTTTCCCTCTCTAGCCCTTTCCTGTCTAACTCAGCCCACCAGCAGCAAATCACCGCTAGAAGCTGCACTGCTCCTCTTCTTCCTGGACTCGCTCCATGGGTGTAATTGGCTCTGTGCAGCTCCCCTCTGTCCATAAAACTGTAGATCATGAAGGCAGAGATGGATCCCCAGTGAACCAGAACAGGCTTATGGCTCCAGAAAGGCATGAAGATATGCATATTTTATTTTATCTTCCTTTGAGTAGGGGGCAGCCAAGCCTTCTGTCTGCCTGAATACCTCCCTGACTAAATAGTCAGTCGCTAAATAATGCATTCTATGGGTTGCATGTGATGAAAAGCAAAGACCACTTAGAAGGGAAACCAAGTTCAAAACTATCTCTCCATGTGACCCCCTTCTTCAAGTGATAGACGATGTCCGTGCCTCCCTTTCAGAAGACGGACTCAATTAAAACACCTCCTACACTGTGCTGCCGAGATCACTTTTGAATGTCCTGGTCCTATAAACATATCATATTATAATATTAATGTGAAGTCTGCTCAAGTTAATGCCTCAGACCCTGCACAGTTCATTGATTAAGCAGATGCCAGGCCCTCACCCTCCTGATGGTGCGTGTGTGTCTTTTACTAGGGAGGACACATTATCAATCCCACCCGAAGCTCCTTGTGGAGCATTTCCTATCAATTGTTTCCTTATGGTCTGCAGCATATGGACAGCTTATTCCCTCATCAATTCTCAATGGGCCATTCTTGTCCTTGACAATAATAACAGCATTAATGGATGTGTTCCCATCTCAGGGTACACCGTTACCTGAGCTAATTTAATTAGGGAGAACCTATTGTTCATCATGCTGCCTTTGTGCCCACCAAAAATGTACTCCTGAGTACTCTGGGGTTTATGAGATTTGATCTTATTCAAGTGACAAGGAAGGTCAGTGAGTGAAAGGTGAAAGTTCAAGGGACCAGTCCTGGCTAAATGGAGCAAGGTCATAAGAGTGAGACAGGACAGGACTATGCAAACAAAGGAAGTTCTTTTTTGCCAAGAATTCTGTGGTCACAGCTCTGCCACCTGCCAGCGTGCCTGTATGTGTGTGTGTGTGTGTTTTCATGTGTGTGCATATATGTATGGATATGTATGAATTGGGGAATGTGCCTGTCTCTGTGTAAGGGTAGTGTGTATATGTATGCATATATTCAAGGGACAAGTCTAGCTAAACAGAGCAAGGTCACAAGAGTGAAA
The DNA here is from genome assembly GCA_019843855.1 of Hylomyscus alleni. Taxonomy (NCBI): domain Eukaryota; kingdom Metazoa; phylum Chordata; class Mammalia; order Rodentia; family Muridae; genus Hylomyscus; species Hylomyscus alleni. The sequence continues at coordinate 10,952 of JADRCC010578820.1, forward strand.
CAGGACAGGAATATGCAAAAAAAAAAGGAAGTTCTTTTTTTTGCCAAGAATTCTGTGGCCTAATAAAATTAAATAAGATGAAAAGTCAAGTCACAGCTCTGCCACCTGCTAGCGTGCCTGTGCTTGTGTGTACCTGAGTGTGCATGTATGTGCATGTGTGCATGCATGTGTGCATGCATGTGTGCATGTTTGTGTGCATATGTGTGTGCATGTATATGTATGTATTGGGGAGTATGCCTCTCTCTGTATGTCTGGCATATATGCGCATGCATGTATATGTGAATGTGTGTGTGTGTATAGATATATATGTATTGGGGTGTGTGCCTCTCTCTCATGTGGGTGTGTCTTGTTATGGGAGGTATACCTGTGTGTATTGGCATGGGATATTTGCTTGTGTGTGAAGGTCAGAATTAAACATTAAATGCCTTCCTCTATTGATCTCCACCTTGTCTGTTGAGACAAGGTCTCTCATTGGCCTACAATTTGCAAATTTGAAGACTGGCTAACTGGGGAGTCCCAGGGATTCCCCCTGTTGCTACCTTCCCTGTGATGGGATTACAATCACACACTATCATGCCCAACTCTTTTGGTTTGATTGAACTCAGATCTTCTTGCTTGTTTGGCAAGCTCTTCCCTCATTGACAAATCTCCTCAGACTACTTACCATCTTTTTTACCTTCAAATTTTTGCTTAAGTTTTGATGACCCCATTTTAGAGTGAGAGGGAAAGGGAGAAGGAGAGAACATAGAAATGTTCTCAAGGTATTTTTGTCTGGCTCTTTAAAACAATTAACATAATGTGAGTGAGGCCATCTGTGGCCAGTCAGTGCTCTATCAATGTGGGCTCTCCTGCCTCCTTTTAAAAAAATGTTATGTATATTGGTGTTTTGCTTGCATATATCCCTCTGTACCATATTACAGATGATTATAAGTCATCATGTGGGCACTGAGAATTGGACCTGAGTCCTCTGGAGAGAATAGTTAATAGTCTTAAGCACTAAGCCATCTCTCCAGCCCCCTTTCTCTATCTTTTCCTGTCTCGCAGCAAGTTCATGCAGCGTAAGGAAGTTTTAATACGTACTTTGGGTCTGTCCTGGTCTACAATAAGGTGTGTTTCTAAATGAAGGGTGAAAATTAGTTTGGAAAAATGAATCATGTTTGAAATGTAGTAGACAAGTGTGCTGCTTCAAGTTCTGTGTCACATTCAACTGTGGAAGCAAAATGGCCCACTGCCCATGACAGGTGTAAATAAAGCAGTAGGCTGCCATACAGCGCATTTCTGAAGCTGAGTGACAGGCCTCCATGTCTATGTGGTTCCTGACATATGCATGGATTCTACCTCCACTGAATCAATCAACCATACATAGAAAATACTAAGAAAAACTGCATCTACACTTGTCAGTGTACCTTAACCAAGCACAGCTATCACTCATATGGTGTATTAAGGCTGTAAGCAATCCAGAGATGAGTTAGTGTGCATGACAGAGTCACAGGCTGCAAGCCGAGGCACCACCATTTTACAGGAGGATGGAGGCACCCCAGCTCTGACTCTCCACACAGCTCAAGGAGTAACTACTATCTGTGAGTGACACTGTCACTGAGAGCTTGCTGTATGAACCGTGCTGGCACTTTACACATGCTCTCGTTCTATGTGAAACAGAAACCATTTTATCCCATTTTAAAGATGTGGAAACTGAGATGTAGGAAGGCCATAGAGCATTGACAAGGTCATACAATGACAAGCCCGATCCTGAACACAGACATTCTTCATGCTAAAGAAAAGCCTGAAGAAGCCGATGCCCTAACTCACGAAGTGTGAAGAACCTAAACTGCACTGTTATCTGTTCCTCCTCCATTCTCCTCTTCTTCTTCTTTATGCATGTGTTTGTATATATGGTACGCGTGCATACATGTGTGTGTATATGTGTGGAAGCACAAAGTTGAAAGCCCAAATCTTTCTTAATCATACACCACCTTATTCATTGAGGCAGGATGTACCAGTAGAACCCAGAAGTCACCCTTTTGGCTAGTCTAGCTAGCTAACTTTCTCCAGGGATGCCATCTCTCAGATGGCTAGAATTATATATGAGTTACCACATCCACCCATCATTTATGTGGGTACTGAGAACCAAAATTCCTGCCTACACACTTGCATGACAAGTACTTTATCTACTTGATCCATCTCCCCAGCAGCCACCTTCTATTTTGAGACAAGGTCTCCTATATCCCAGGCTAGCCTGGAACTCATTTTGTAGCTGACGGTGATATTGAACTTCTAATCCTCCTTCCTGTATCTCCTCAATGCAGGGATTATAGGTGTGTATCCCTGTCTCCACTGTTATATAGTCCTCGTCATCAAACCTTGTGCCTTTAAACAAGTACTCTACCAATTGAGCTATACCCTAGCCATCCCAGAAAGCTGTTTAAAAAGTGGAAGTGGACAGGCCCTATCCAGGCATCTTGGACTCCTGTAAAATGGAAATGTATCCTCCAGGCACAGAGTGTCAAGTTTTCTGCAAACTTTGTCTAAATCGGATTCACAAACGATGCATGGGAAGCCTTTCTATGCCTCTAGCTTTCTGGAAAACCACAGATACAAGGCCTGCTTGGAATGAAAAAGAGAGTTTGTTCAGTGTGCCCTGTTACTGCTGCTGTCAGGACACTAGCTTTCTTCTCCTCGCCTTCTAGTCCTCTTCTCTTCCATAATCTATGTCCAGCTCAAGAAGGAGTAGACATCATCCATGCATGCACACACACACATGCACACATACGCACACACAAACACAGACACACACACACGCACACATACACACACAGACACACACACATGCACACACACACGCACACACATGCACACATACACACACAGACACACACATAGACACACACACTCACGCACACACACAGACACACATATGCACACGCATATGCATGCACACACGCACACAGGCACAAGTATATACAGAAATACAACACACATGCAATACATAAAAGCATGAGCAGGTACATGACTAGACACATGCACACATTCATTCATACATATGCACATGTATGTACACATGTTCACATACTGGGACTATTTCTTCACCTTTCTCAGGCTGACCTGTGGAATGCTTCTCTCCAGACACTCTCCTAAGCTGTAGCCAGACTGCAGATTTGTCTTCATCTTTCTCCAGCAACAGTGGTCTGACTTACCTGTAATCCTTCCGGACCCCCTCAGTCAGCTAATCAATATGCTAACCTGTGTCTGCATGTCAGTTGGTGACCACAGTCCCAGATAGTCACAGTGATAACTCACACATGAGGTTGTGGCCCTGCACCAAACCGTGGCTAAGACAGTCATTTTAAACAGTCAGTCTCATTTAGGATTTCTGGAAGAACTCAGTTATAATCCAGTATTATCCACACTCAGCCATTTAGTGGGTACCTGACCTTTGCTTACCCAAGGTAGGCAATCACCACACTATTCCATCCAGTGGGTTCCCTTCTACACAAGTCTTCAGTCTCTGACTTAAGGGAAAGGAGTGGCTGCCTTTGGGTTCATCTTGAGGCAAGTCTTGAGGAACAGAGTGGTAGCTAGTAGATCATTCAACAGAAGTAAACTTCCTGCACATCCAGAGAAGGGGGAAAGCTTCAGAGAGCAGCATGCTGAGGCTTGGAAGTGAAGACACCTGAACTCAGGCCCAGTGCTACAGTGTTTTAGCTGTGAGATTTTGGTTCTTCCAGCTACAGCTTCCTTAGCTGAAAGCCTGGATAACAGTAATGTCACCTCTTGTGTGGCCATAAACATAGTTGAGGTCCTATCTTGAAGCATGCATGAACCTAGTTGAGGTCCTACCTTGAAAGAACCCATGGGGAGGCAGAGGTGAGGTTCCTTCATCTGTTGTGGATATGTAACTGCCTAGGTCATTTCCTTTGTGATGCTTGCTTTCAAGACCACCCTCAGAAACAGAAAATGAATAAAGTCACATTAGCTGAAGAGAGGGAGGGAGAGCCATGGCCAGCTACCACAGGACCCCTCCTACTTTCTGGCTCTGGCTAGCTGTTTTCCTGCTCTGCCAGAAGGAGTGGAAATTGAACTATGATCCAGAGAGCCATCCGTTCTGCCCATTAGTCAAATCCCGGGAGCTGGTGAGAACTAATTGTCTTTGAAACATCTAAAGACCAAACACTTTTTGGAGGTCAGGCCACATAGCTGAAAAGCAGATAGGGGTATCTAGGATGAAAATAAAACCCAACAGGTTCACAGACGTTGATCTGAAATTAGCTTTAGGGGTCTCCTTATGTTGGAGTCTTAATGATGTGAAACATAATGGTTTGAACCATAATAAAGAAAAATCACTTTTCGCACCTGAAAAATAATGAGAGTTCAGTAAACATGTAGTTTCACCATGTAGTATATCCTTAACTCGTGGAGAAGAAGCAAGAGAGAGGGGAAAAGAAGGAGAGACCTCCCTCAGCCCAACCCCCATTTTTAATATTCCAAGCTATTAGATTTCAATAACCCACACTCCAGCAATGTGTGTCTCATTTCCCTGGGCAGACCAAATAGGCAATAACAGGCTCTCGGTTAGAACACTAATGTTGTAATTTAGAACTTCTGTCAAGATGAAAGATCTTTGCTGGGATCCTCAGAGGGCTCACAGCAACACTTCAACCCAGGCCCAGATAATGAAGTTTTCATTATTAAATAAAGATATTTTAAGAATGTCATAAACTATAAATCTACCCTCTTCTATCACCCCAGCACCTCCCTGTGTTTATTTCTAGGGAAGGTCCCTCTTCTTCCTGTTGCCCCAACTCATCCAAACTTGGAATGTTTCTCCTTTCAACCATCTAATCCCACTGGGATGCACTTAGGTTGCTATGGTGATAGGGGAGTTCCTTCTCCCACATTGAGACCCACAGGCTATAAAAACGGAAGGTGTGTGATGAGTCCCTCCTTCCTCTTTCTGCTCCCTCCTTCCTACTTGTCCAGTCAACCGGCTGAGAGCCTGGCTCCAGGCAACTTTATCCACCTTGTAGAAATGCTAACATGTATCTGTGGGCTTGGCTGTTCTTAAAAATTACAGCACAATCAATTTTTATTGTGAATGTAGTGCAGATTGGAAGCATTAAACTGAGTCCCAGGGAAATGACTCAATTTTTATCAATTTGCTGAATGTTGAGGTGTAGTTTTCTGAAACCCTACTTGCCTTATCCTGTACTCAAGAAGACAACCTCAGTGGCCTATGTGGGTGAGGTCCAGGGACTGTCTCAGGGAACAGAGGACACTGATTAACACTATTGTCACTCAGAGGTTTTGATGCCAAGAAAGCTCTGTCTGACACAATAATGTCAGATGCATCTCAGTTGCCCACATGAAGAAGAAAGAGAACCTGGGCAACTGAAGTCAGAAACATATTTATCTGTGGCCAGCTCTCTGTTTCACGGCACCTGACCACTCAGCTTTCTTAAAAATTCAGGAGAAACCTTCCAGTCTGTCACAGCAGAGTAAAGGAATGCTCATTAGCAAGTGATTCATTTATACTGATAGTATATCATATCAGTGTATACTGATAGTGTATTGCTCTCTTAGACACGAATTATTACTACACTCAGGATTAATTCATAGCCTGTAATTTTGTTAATAACTTTGGTCCAAACAAGCAAAAAGAACTATTAAGTTAATCAAGACTCACTTGTGAATATATCCAACAACTACAATGATGAGCCTGTGACGTCCACATCATGTGATTTCTACCTTGGAGTCTGACAGATTCTGCTCTGAGACACTGGAAAAATGTGGAAGGGGTGGGGGAGGCACTCTCTCATCCCCCCTGTCAAACAGGCTTCCAGAATAGCTAATATCAGGAAAAAGTACTTGGCTCAAAAGATATCTGAGATTCAAATAAATATGTGTATATATACATAAGATACGTATATAAATATATATGTATCCATATGTACACACATATACACACACATCAAGGAACATGCTTCAGTCTGGTACATTTACTGAGGTATAGGATAAAACCAACCACAGAATGCTATCAGTACCTGAATTAGTTGAAAATAAATTTCCCCTCCCAGCACTAAACAAATGAGGGGCTTTCTGTGTGATAACACTCATGCCCATCTGTAATAGGTTACTAAGATGCACTAATTTTTTTTAAAAAGTCTCATTTGAAGATAGTTAATGGTTTCTGTGTTTCTACAAAGTGCTAGTCAGACTACACAGCTCTGAACTTCAGGGTCTGTGCTGATTACTACTCAATTAGTTTTGATTCAATTCACTGAAGAAAAATGTCCATTTCATTAGTGTGGAGAAATAACCATTGGACACAAATTATATTTCCCTCCGTTGCTGTGGTAACCAGGATGACACAGCTAAGCTGGGAATGTTAATGTCCTTTCCAGGACTACATTCTAAAGTGAACATAGATAGAGCCACTAAATCTTACTGGATGGCCTGCCAATCCCAACATCCCTGCTGGGATTGGCAGGCCAAAGAATCTAGTGGACACCCAAGAAGGCTCCCTTCCTGCTACTCAGTCCCTAGCTGTTCCACTGTGGGAGAGGCTTGCTGAAAAAACTTGGATGGTTGCTTTCCAAGTCCCCAAGCTCTTTTCTATGCCACATGTAGAAACCTACCTGTAAAGTGAAACACGTTGCCCATCTTCCAGTCCTGTGGCTATGGCGGTGCTTGTTTGGAGGATTCTTATGACTGTCCAGGTGATGGGCTGGCCTCTGATAGCTTCATGAGTTCACTGCAACCAGCCTAGACCACCCTAGTTGACACAGGTGAGGAGCATGCTGTAGGCCACCAGTCTGGAACACTGGGGCCTGGGATTGATTCCTCCTCTAACCCCAGGACATAAGCAAAAGATGGGAAGGTAGATTCTAGACCTCTGAGCCATCTATCTGTTTGTATGGATTCTTATCCCATAATCGACACTTGAATAACAACAGTCTCCAGGAATGATAGGTGTTGCCATTATCTAGGCATTAATCAGAGTAAATAAGCAAATTAGACCATAACAAAAATTGCATTTAGAAAAATAGAGTCTGCAGGTTAAGTGGGTAATTGCTCACAATTCCCCCAAACCTTTGTCAGCACAATTCTAGAGTCTTAATTAGTAGCTCATTGCTATGTACTGTGTTCAATGTTCCGTGAACAGACTGTGCCTGCAAGTGTGTTGAGACATGCTCACGTGTTTAATTCTCACACCAGTACTGTGAGGAAGTGGTTGGCTCCATCTTGCAACCATGCACATTGAGTCTCACAGAGGACACTTGACTATCCAGTCAGTAGAGAGGACACTTGACTAGCCAGTCAGTAGCTAGTTATAGCAAGCACTAGGAGCAGTACTGCAAGCAGAGGAGGATTCGAACCCAAGTTTGTGTGGCTCCTCTGTCTCTGCCAATTACCATACACACATGAAAAGAATGGAACACACAAGTAGTTAGTGCTCAGTTCCTACTGAGTATTACACAACTGCCCTGCCTACAGCCTTAACTAATTCAACTTCCCTCTTAAAATTCACCTTCAGTAAGCAAAACCAGAGCATCACCTCCTCTACTAACCAGTATTCTGCATGTTCATGGCACCTTTGTGTTACACTACTTATGCCAACACAGCAGTAAGATTGTGGGGTAAAACATACCAACAGCAGAACCTGGAGTTTCTCTCAGACAGAGGCAAGCTCAGTCAGCCATCTTTAAAGTTCCTGAATCCAGCCCCAACTCCAATACTTCCTTTAGGATCCCAAACATCTGAGCTTCTCTACTCTGAATCATGGCTGTGTCCCCACCAAAAATATTTCCTCAGCCTTGGAGTATGTCCCGGTTGGGTTACCATATTCATTCTCATTCCCTGTAAGTTTTACAGTTTGCTGTTGCTTGACATGATTTTATGTCCCCATTACACATCTCCAGATAGTGCTCGAGGCATCTAGAGCCTTTTGAGTTTATAGACTGTCCCCTCCTCTCTCATTGCCTGATAACAGCAATGGTAGGGCCCAGGTGACACCAGGACTTCGACTCAGAGGCTGACAAATGGCTGCCTCTTCAGACATGGTTTGGGGCAGAATGAACCAGCACATATAAAAATAAAAAATAACACATGCAATGGGCACACCAACCATTCCATAGTCTGGCCTGACTGCCAGAGTGGCACCTGTCAAGATATATTCTAAGAATTCCCAGTTCTTTTTAATAACAAAAGTGTTTTTAGCATCTCCAGGGTTTAAGATATACCACCTCCAACTATGGCAAAACAGCAGTTGTGGAAACAGAAGCAGGAAAACTCTTCACCTTCTCTTGCCTTTTTTTTTTCTGGATAAGGGTTCTCAAATAATCCTCTGACCTTCCTCTAAAGTAACTCCAGCAGAGTTTTCCTTTGTAAAGACACAGAGACACAGGGAGATGTATGTCTATGCTTTGTGGGAGTAAGCAGTGTTAAACTGGGAAACCAGAAGTGAAGGATGCTCGTGTTCTCTCTTTGAGGCAGAAAAGAAGGAAAAGCATGCAGTCTGGAAGGCCCCGTACAAAGCCTTACAAAGTTAGTATATGAAATAAACAAATGGGTAGAGAAGACCCAAACCAGCGTGCTTCGGTGGTCCAGGCACAGCAAGCACAGGGCATTAGATGGAGTTTGATAGTGATCTGTGGTCCATTATGATACTGAAACACAAGTTCTTAGGTAAAGACCTAAGATGCTAACAACACACACAGGTCTCAGTTCTTTGCACAATGAGCTACTTAGCTTTCTCTTTGGTCCTGCCTATAACCTCCCTGAAAAGTTTGCAGTTGTTATTGTTGTTATTTTACTTAATATATTATTTTGCTTTGCTTGCTATTATCCTTGTGCCTCTATCTAGTTCCCTATTTGGGGGACTCAAGAACCTAGACCTCCTGGTGGGCATTCATGGAGCCAGTATCAAGAAGTGTGTGACATGGTCATATATCGCACCCACATTGGTTTTGCTGTCAACTGCTGGAGTGCTGAAGTTAATAACTTATTGCTCAATAAAATTGACCTTTATGCAAATGAACAGAAAGACTACCTGAAGATATGTTTTTGTAACTTGGTCAGTCACAGCAGCCAAACTTCAGACAAGCACGAGAGACCAATTGGTGAGACCACTTAGGTAAGGCAAGCTATAAAGAACCAGCTCAGCTGGGCAGTGGTGGCACAAGCCTTTAATACCAGCACTTGGGAGGCAGAGGCAGGCAGATTTCTGAGTCTCAAGGCCAGCCTGGTCTACAGAGTGAGTTCCAGGACAGCCAGGGCTACACAAAGAAACCCTGTCTGGGAAAAAAAAAAAAAGGAACCAACTCATCTACCCTCACCTACACCTTCTATCTACATGGCTCCTACCCCAGTGATGCACTTGCTCCAGCGAGGCCCCACCTCCCAAAGGTGAGGCCCACCTCAATGAGGCACTTCCTCCAGTGAGAACCCACCTCTCAAAGATTCTACAACCTTCTCAAACAGCACCACCAGTCAGGGCCAAGTGTTCAAACACACAAAGGGAACATTTCATATTCAAACCACAAGCAACCCTTTTTTTAGATGCCATGCCTCCTCAACCCACATCCCATCCCTACAAATAGTCAACTGTCCCCACCTAGAAGCAAAAGGGAGAGAATAGAAGAATCCTAAAATGGGGATTCTTGGTAAAACAACTATTTCCCCATGATTTTGGAGGAAACACAAAGCTTGTACACAGGTGATGAGAGTTAGGGTCTTTGTCATAGCAATCATGGTTTTGTTTGTGACTACTGTCATGTTCCCTCCTGTTATTTAACGAAAGATGGGCTTTCTGCTTGGTTTATTGCCAATTATTCTTCCCTGGGGTAGATTTTCTTCACCATCTTAGTAATTCTATCCTCCTTTCCTTTGGCAATCTGAAGGCAGATTTAATTTGGGCCTGCTTCCAGTGAACCTGATCTGTACTCTCACTCCTTCATGTTTTGGGGTACTCTTTGACATTGCAGAACTAAGAAGCTCTAACCATTTGGAGATAAGTGGGCTTCCTCTTTCATGTGTCTACCGGCAGGTTTTCCCTTCAGAGTTCTTTTCTTGGTGGGAAGGCTGATGCCTTTGGCACTTGTCTTATTTAGTGTTACTGTTGCTGTAGTGATACACCATGAACAAAAGCAGCTTGGAGAGGAAAGGGTTTCCTCAGCTTACATTTCCACATTATAGTCCATCATTGAAGAAAGTCACCGAAGGAACTCGTGCAGGGCAAGGACCTGGAGGCAGGAGCTGATGCAGGGGCCACAGACACAGGGGTGCTGCTTACTGGCTTGTTTTCTATGGCTTGCTTAGCCTACTCTCCTATAGGACTCAGCCTAAGAGTGGCGCCACCCAAAATGGGCTGGGCCCTCCCACATTGGTCACTAATTAAGAAAATGCCCTACAGGCTTGCCTACAGTCAGATCTTATGGAGGCATTTTCTCAATTGGCATTTCCTCCTCTCTGGTGACTCTAGCTTGTATCAAGTTGACCTAAAACCAGCCAGTACAGAAGTGGATGGATTTACCAATAACAGCTCACTCTAGGCTTTGTGGAATTAGAAGGAGGGCATCAGCAACCACACACTGCCTGCTCCAGAGGGTTCTCTAGAAAAGAATGTCTGAGTGTTTCCATGGCATCTGCTTGCCACTCTAGGGACAAGAACAGAAGGTAGGAAGTAGGCGCAACTGTCAAATCTTACCACAGCTAATCTTGAATGACTCCTTCTTTGGATCACTTTTCTTCCTCCTGACTTCCTTGCTGCAAGGGTGTGCAGGTTTTATCAGCAAGCCAGTTCCACATCTACTGAAGTGCTACCTAACAAGCAACCAAGTCTGGACTGCCTTCCAGTCTTCTCTACCATCCTGGCTCAATGTCTAAGGTCCTGGGGCTTATCAGGCTTCTCCCTGTACTGTCAGTACTTGGATAGGCCACTGCTTTGCATGCTCCCAAACCATCATTTTGATGAGGTCTTACGGGGGCAAAGTCACTGCCTGCCATCTGAAGCAAATTTTAAAAGTACTTTGGAGAACATCAAGTTTTATGAGAAATGAAGGCTATAAAACAAAAATGCTTTAGCTAATAGCAGTCTAAAAGAACTCTGGTCAGCTTTGGGAGAAAATTATGTCTCGGTTTACATAGCCCGACTCTATACATTTATTTATTCATTCATTCTTTCAATAAATACGGAGAGCTTATTATATTGCACAGGCTGTGCCAGGTAGCAGAGCAATAACCATGAAGGAAATGCTCTTCCAGTCCCTGTCCTCAAGGAACTTAGAATTTATGGGTGAAATTAGCATTTAAAACTTGAAACTTGAATTTATGTTTGTGCTGTTAGGAGAAATTCAGGACACTATGGAAACCCATAAAAAGGCATCGAATGCAAACTTCATATGTCACAGAAAGACACTCAATGAAGAAACCCAAGAGAGAGGTAAGATTACTTCTCCACTGAAACCTTACCTAATCCACTGTAACACAAAAATAGGTGGCAGTGAATGAGGAATTCTGTTTTCCCTGACAGAGAAAAAATTGTCAGAGCTCAGAAGTGGTCCTACTGTCCATGTGACTATCCTCACTGATGATATTAACTGTGGGTAGATTGCTCTTCCACTAGCTGCCCCATCCAACAAAGGTAGCAGAGCCTAGACTCAGGCATGTGCCCATTCTTCAGAGCTCATGGAAACACTTCTGATCTAGACACTTTTCTCCATCCGTGTCTTTCTGCTCTTTGGTTGGAGCAGTGGGCACATTCTGGCAAAGTATGTGAACCTCTCCCCATGTCTACACTCCTACAGGTCAGACTAAGGCTCCCTGCTCTAACAGTGACTGAAATGAGTCAGATAGACATTCACACACATTAAATACTGAGTGAGTTTAATGATTGAAAAGGCAGAATTATGAAACTATAGTAATTGTTGTTACTTACACACAAATATAGTGTAACTTCACAAGCAAAAGTTGAGTTACTCAGAATCATTTATTTGTTCATTTCTGTTGGTATAAACACCTGGGTAAAATAACATAAAACTTTTTTTTAAAATGTAAAAAGTATGTTGAACTCTCCAAACTGCTGCCACCCACAATGGCACAGTAAAACAAACATCAGCTAATATTGAAGTTCTGCAGTAAATTAACAAGATCCAAGAAAGATTTTATTAAAATGTGACCTACACACTCTGCTTTACCTTCCAATTGGCCTACAGGCCAAGGAGACATCTGTCCCAGTTTATTTCCTGTTGCTGTGATAAACACCATGACCAAAAGCAACTGTTTTGGAAAGAGTTTATTTGCCTTATAGGTCCTATCACAGTAAATCACTGAGGGCAGTCAAGGCAGGACCTCGAGCAGGGGCAGAGGCTGGAATTGTGGAAGAATATTTACTGTCTTGCTCTAAGGCTCTTTTATACCTCCCAGAACCACTTGCCCAGGGGTGGCATGGCCCACAGTGAGCTGCATCTTCCCACAATAATACTTAACCAAGAAAATGCCACAAGGACTTGTCTACAGGCCAATCTGATGGAGGCATGTCCTCAATTTAGTACAGCTCTTCCCAGGTGACACTAGTTTATGTCAAGTTGACAAATGCTAGCCAGCACAGTGACTAAGAAAGTATAAATCCCTTGGAAAGTATGTATGGCCCCTAACAATGAAATGAACTTTCTTTTAATGGTACCGAGGAGACAGGAAACTGAGAGCTGGGATTGTACCAGCCAATTCAGACCCAAGTACACACTCTTTTTTCCTGTCAGCAAGGTTCACAGATGGGTAAGCCAGTTTCAATGCCACAAGTATGTGTGTTGCTAAGAGGATACATGCCGTGCCAATACGGACAGATGAAATTCACATGGTTCTCTCCTTAGATGAAGAGTTCGTCAATAGCTGCTGAGAGTAGAGAAATCAATTTCCCCTAGGAATGAGTTTCCATATAGTATGTCCAATCCTGGGACATGTCTACATATGAGTAAACTAAATGGACTCAGTAAGTTACATATACACACACATGTGCACATACACATATACATATACACATCTAATAACAATAATAAAAGAGACCATAAATTTTGGAAGAGGGCAAGGGAGGAGTTAAGGGGAGAGTGATGTAGCTATAGAGATCATGTATAAATAAATAAATAGGGATAGAGAGATAGCTCAGGGGCTGAGGGCACTGACTGCTCTTCGAGAGACCCAGGTTCAGTTTTCAGCACCCACATGACAGTGCATAACCATCTGTAACTCCAGTTACAAAAGATCTGATACCTTCTTATGGCCTTTAGCAGTACCAGACATGAAAGTGATGTACATAGATATGCAGGAAAAATATCCAACATATAAATTAAGTTTAAAACAAAAAATAAACACAATTAGTTATATTAAAGACAATGCATGTCAGCTTTGGCAAAGTAAAGTGAAATAGTCAACCACAAGACAGTAACTGATAACAGCCACAGCACATGGTCAAACAGACAACAGCAAACACCTGCATGGGCACAACCAGGCAGAATACACAAGGAAAGACCTATGGGAACAGACCTGGAACTGTGGATGATGGTGGACACCTGGAGGCTGAGCCAAATAGATCAGCTTTTCCTGACAATGATGACTGGCTCAGGATTCAATCAATATCTCTCCCACACATACCACACTCCACCCTCC
>JADRCC010578822.1:0-24350 GCA_019843855.1 Hylomyscus alleni
TACATGCTGGGGATTTGGTATTCCTTACCTTGAATTCCCAACCTTAACCCTACGCAGACATTGTGTGACTTTGGGAAAGTTTCCCAGCCATTTTGAACCTTTGTTCCCGGTTTAAAGCAAAGTCGGCAACTCCTGATAGAACAATATGCCTTAGGACCAGTTGACTTGATTCAAAGCAGAGATCTCCTGTGAACTAATGTTTCGGTGTTAGGAAAGTCATTGAATGCCTCTGGGCTTAAGTTACTTCATCTTTAAATGGCGTTGATAGCAATACCCAACTCAGATTGTTGGCAAGAACCCATGAAACAGAGAACAAAATCTCTCTGAGCTGTGCTTGGCACCCCCAAATCACTCAATGTGTTCGATCTTGTTGTTATCTACCTTATAGTTTGCCATGAACATTAACAGAGACCGTAGCAAGGCCTAACATTTAGCTAATGGCAACAATTACTATCAGTGGCCAACTGAAAGGAGGATGGACTCATCACAAAAAGAAGTCAATGAAAATCCAGACAGAATGGAATCGGCAACAATTCCCAAGCCACAGACTCATTCATCACCCATCCCAAGAGAAGCAGCAGCTAGGGCAGCGGCCCTGGGAAGAACAGTGCTTCCCTGCCTCTGACATTGGTGAGGGCTTTGAGAGTATGTCGTAAAATGAAGGTGAAGGAAGGCATAAACGACCTGTTCTAAGAATGCAGGGGAAGGTCTCTCTAAACACAGCATTCATTGGTGAGAGCTTCCAAGGGTCTCCCAGAATTCTGTCTCCTTTTATGGCATCTTGAAAGTCCTAAGTAATGAAATAAAGGCACGAAAATAGATAAACACAGTTATAGCACCAGGATAGCTGCCTGGCAGATAGGGGTGTTTGTGAGCATTGGCTGGGGTCTCATTTTCCATAATCGAGCCCAGCCCTGCTGTGATCACTATAGTATTATGACCTGTGGGGTTAAGATGGTACCACATGCGATATTTCATTTCTGGCTAGCTGGGATAGCAATGAAGCAGTTGTAGTCAAGTGAATTAATTTCTCTAGCTACTCAAGAGCGAAAGTTCATTTACAACAGTTTGTTTCCCATTGTTTCCTCTACTCGTGTAGTCTTTTCGACATGACAGAAAAATAGAGGAAGGGAAAGAAAACGGAATACAAATATGTTTACCTTTGCCAAATATTAACGTATTTGTTGATTGTTGATACTAACAGGGAATTTATTGCCTTGATGTTCAGCATGTAGTTCATATGGCAGTCCCTGTTAGCCTTGCTCCAACAGAGTGGGACAAACATTCAGAGTTGATGCAGTGAGACTCTGGAGCCAATTTCATACAGTTTAAAGGATCAATCAGGGTTTATCCAAAAATCTGAAAAGCACCCTACTTGGTCTCACTACGTGGAAATGCTCACGCAATCGGTTTAACAGATACAAGTAAATGATTAAAAAGACAATCTTGAGAAGGAAAGACTCTGGCATAGATAGAGACTGATGAATCACACAGCCATTAATTCTCCACAAATTTGTTTTTAATAACATTGATGTTTTGGTTGTGTATAACTATTTCATTAAGCCTAAATTAAATGCATGGGTAAGCATATTTAAAACATGCAAATGTAATGTTTTGCTACTGTATTTCATTCTATATTTCCACACAGTTCTGATAATTTTCTGAACTCGGATTGACTAGATGATGGGAAGTCCCTGGCCATCCACGAGACCTTCTTTCTGACATGTTTTAGGTCTCTAGGAACCGCATATGTTTGAATTCTAAACACATCACTACACAATCACTGTACAGCAAAGACAATGTGTTGATCTGCTGGAAAGAGATGCTTATGGGTTCCAACAACAACAAAAAAAGAGAATGCTCCTAAACAATAGCAAAATATACATTTTGCTTAAAAAAATATAAAGCAGAGAATCTAACACTGAAAAAGCTGTCTTGGAATAACAATCAAGAGTGCATTGCTGTGCACGGCTCTTCGTTTATGGAGAGCAGGAGACATTAATATACTTGCCTATAGCTTGTGCGTTACTATTCCCAGCTATGCAGAAATGGAAGGTGATTTACAGCCACACACTCTTTGTTGCTGTTCCAACACACCTATTGTCTTCCCTGCATTCTGACTGGTTGGCTGGCTAGGAGAGGGGATGGTGCTGGCCCGCACTCAATCATTATGGGTATCTACAAATAGAGTAGGTGTATGCGAACTGGGATTTTTCAGCTGTGTATACCCAGCAAACCAATCAGAGCACAGAGAGAACAATAGCTAAGGGTTTACTGCTCTGTAAGTTTCCCCACCGATTCCCACTGCGGCTGATTATATCACAGAAGTTCTATAAAAATCACATTAAATGCCAACTAAATCAAGACTTTTCATGCCTCTTTTTCAAAGCAATGAAATTCAGGACAAACACTATACTATGCATGAAGATCACCGCCTGGAGATCCCATCTCTTCATTCCAGACGTCGTATTTGAAAATGGAACCTGAGGAAAGCGTGCTTTATTCATTTTGTTGTTTTCTGTGGCGCTCGCTCTGCTGCCCTGAGAGCCCACCACAGGAGAGCTCAATTAAGAGTCTTCATAATTTTCGCCGGTTAACTTTGATTAAATGCACTGTCTTGGAGGGGAAACTCAACCAATCCAGGCTATAAATTACCTGCAGTGAGTTTTCAACTTAGAGATTCTGAAATATTAGCACTCGGACAGGTCATTTCTTTCAGGACTGGACTTTACACCACCTGATTTGGAATGCCGTACTTCATTTTACCAGAGTCAAGAACTGAGAGCGAAACTGCCTGTATTGCTCAGCCCAACAGGTCCCTCGAAGCACATGTAGAAAAAGACGTTCATTCATTCATTCCGCTTTCTGCCACTGGCTGTATCCGTTAGTGTAAGGGCGAAGTCCCTTTGACCCTGTTCCTCTCACTAGCTTCTATTATCTTACACCTCACCGCATCTCCTGGCTCACGAGCCAGCTTTTCAGTGATATCAGTTGCCAGAGATTAGACAAAGAGGAATGAAAAGAACAGATTCCCACTGATGAATGGTCAGCCAGCTTTCCAGACCAAGGACAAGGCTGTCTAGGCTTCCCACCAACCAAGTCACTGAGGCCATGGGAGGAGAGATCTGGCTGCTTTCATTTTTGTTGAGGGGGGTTGGGGGGAAAGGGAGTGTTTTAAGGGTGGGGCTGGGGATTCAGTACAATCAGTTTATATCTGTATTGTCAGTCTTAGAGAATAACGAAGATATGTTTTCAATTCCTGCTACAAGAGCTCCAAGCCTCTGTTTGCCTTACCTGGGAGACAGGGTTGCTCAAAGCATTCAGGTTTCTGGGCTTGGTAGTCAGTCTGAGGTTTTCAGACTATTGACATTTTACTCGGGGGGGTCTCTGTTGTTTAAAAAAATATGTCTGCTGAGTAAAAACAGCTTACATTCTCGGGTAGTCCTTTTGATTTTTTTAAACCTTTGACATCAACTAATTAATTCTGTCCAAACGTCAATTTTGTGAGTTACGTGGAGAATTATTTTATCCTCTCTTGATTACTGGGAGGTCAGGCGAAGAGGAATTAAGTGTCTTACCCAAGGCCACACAAACTATCAGAACCAGTATTCTTCCATGCGTGTGTGTGTGTGTGTGGGGGGGGGGTCTCCCCAGCTAAGGTGGTGGATGGAACTACTCTCTGAACTTGCTTCTGAGGGGATGGGTGAGAAACACTTAGGCCCTGGAATGCGAATGCTGTTCTGCTTTCAGACTAAGGTTAAGGATTATTTTGCTTGAGGAAGGCTAGGAGAAGTGGTAGCTTTTGAAAAGCATGGCTGACTTACCTGGAAAAGAAATAAAACAAATAAACAACAAAACAAAACGAACAGTCAGCAGCATCACACTTCGGAATATATTAGATTTGTAAATCCAGGGTGCAAATTGTTTGGAGAATCTCAATTAAAGCCCTTATAATATTGTCATTCGTAATCAGCTCACTATGAAAACAGGGCTTCCAGAGGGCACCGAAATCATTTGAACTTGCGCTCGGTAATAGATTTGAATATTCAGATAAGGTCAGTGGTCAGAGCAGAGGCGACAGTTTTGGTCAATAAACAGGTTTAGTGAGACAAAATCTTTTTGTCTACATGGGAATGGCTTGTAGAAATTGGTTCTCAGGGGGGAATCAAAAGATTAAATTCAGCTGCGTTGCCAATTTATTTGCAGGCCAAACAAGTGTGTGATGGAAATCTTTGGAGGGGGTGGGGGGAAGGTACCTGCTCCCAAGAGAAGGTCCTGTGAGCTGTGCCAGAGGGGACTCCAGTGCAGCTGTCCCCTTTGCCGCTGAAGCTTAATGGAGGCAGATACAGCAGGGAGGGGAAGCCCAGCCCAGGGCTTGTGTCTTAGCCGGGGTTTCTGCAGGACAGAGAGGATTGAGGGCATGGGATGCATCTTCTACCCAGAACATCTCTGCTCCCATTTGTTTTCTGTACAGTAGAAATCCCATCTACTGCTTAGTAGGGTTTCTATAGGACTAAAAGCATCTTGAGGAGGAAGGAGTTTTTTTTTTTTTTTTCCAGCTTACACCTTCCAGGTCACCCCATTGCTGAGGGAAGTCAGGGCAGAAACTCAAACAGAGCAGGAACCTGAGGCAAGTTGAGGCAGAAGTCAGGGAGGAGTGATGCCTTCCGACTTGTTCCCCAAGGCTTGTTCGACCTGCTTTCTAATAGCATCCATCAGCCCAAAGATGGTACCACCCGAGGGAGCTGGGCCTTCCCATATCAATTATCATCCAAGAAAATGCTCAACAAGCTTGCCCATAGGCCTATGTGTGTGGCATACATTTTCTCAATTGAGATTCCCTCTTCCAAATGACTCTGTGTCGCGGTGACACAGAACCAAATCATCACAGATTGGGCCAGGTTCTCCTCCACTGGTTCTCAACCTTCCAAATGCTGCCACTCTTTGATACAGTTTCTTATGTTGTGGTGACCCACCCACGTAAAACTATTTCATTGCAACTTCACAGTAATTTTGCTACTGTTATGAACCATAGTGTAAAGATATAATATGCAGGATATCGGATAGGTGAACCGCTGCTCCTAGATTAAGCCCAACGCGGAGAGTACAGCAGCTGTGTGTAGTGTGTCTCACTCTTGCAGCCCCTGCTATCCTGCCCTTTACACTTGTGGATGCTTTTAAATTTCTCTCTGGGAAGAGCCATAGATCAATCTGTTCTGAATACTAGAAAGACTTGTGTTTCTCGTGAGGGCCCACTTTACCAGGACACATGTATAATTCTGTATCCCTGGGAATCTTCTGAAGTTTCTACAGGGCTGCTCTGAGGCTGGGGTGGGGGGGTGCGTGAGAGCAAAGGGAGGGGAGGGAGGGGCTTGAGGACATGGCTGGAGCTTCTCCAACAGCTCTGCTTTCATCTGTTTTCTGAATAGGATTTTATCTGAGGAACTATTTCACTGGTTATATCCATTTGTTTCTATTACTATAATGGAATGCCCGAGTTGTCATTCTTTATAAAGAGAAGAAGTTTATAGCAGCTTACGGTTCTGGAAGTCCACAGTTACTGGGGCAGTACTGGGTCACAGACTTCTTGCTGGCAATGTCCTGAAGCAGTATAGAGTGTGTATGAGGATGTATGTCTCTCTTGTTTTTTTCCCTTATAAAGCCACCAGAATTCAGTCACAGAGGCTCCACCCTGATGACCTTACCTAACCCTAATTGTGTCCCACATCTGAACACCATGGTCAGGTTAAATTTCTGCCCTCTTATTACAATGAGGATTAAGTTTCAGCACACCATGAGGGACACGTCATATTCAGACATAAACAGTGGTCAGCAAAAATGACTTGATGGTTGTTCGTTGCCTACAATCCAATTTCCTAGCCCTGGATCTGGGTTTGTGTTCAGCCGGTCACAATGGTGGGCCCTAAGGATGGTGGGCTAATGCAGGGCTTCTCAAACATTTCCCACGCTGCCCCGCATCCCCATGTGCTTTTAGAGGAGCCTGAGTCAAGGGGCATATGAAGTATACATGCACTTCAAAACAAGCTCATAATAAATCATAAATAAGTTTATTTTAAAAAATTCTTTGGCACATATTTACTTATATCACTTCTTAAAGATGATTGCAAATTTGTGTTGGAACAAGGTAGATCTGCCTATTTACTTTTAAATAAAGACTGAAATCTTGGTTGAAAGTTTGATTCTGTAGGGCATGGGGACTCTAATGTTTTTCAGAGTTGATCAATATTCCAGTTTTCTAATTGTCAGTGCTGAGACTGTCACTTTGTGTGAGCACAGAGTAGAAGGACCATTTCTCAAAGGCTGGGAATGCTGTCTGGGTCCCAAGCCAAAATTAATTAAACATATTTTTAAAAAAAGAAACTCAAATCAGTAACCAAACAGTAATTTTAAGTATCCTAACATAAAAGCAGTCCAAAGACACACTAATTGCAAAGACACACTAATTTCAAAGGCAGACACACTAATTTGACATCCACAGGCTGAGCAATGGTGATAAGAGATTTTCCTTTTTAAACCCTGGGCTTGATTAAACTATCATGCTTTGATAAGGGTAGAAAACTCTCCTTATCCAGTAAGAACACTGCTGCGCATACCATGAAATAGCATCACATCTGAGCCGAAGCGTTTCAGTCATTGCTGGTCGGCCTTATGTGGAGAGGTTTTGTGGACTCAGAGCAAAGGCCATAGTGAAGTCACATGATGTGACACACACTGGCGAAGTCACATGATGCCACAGGGTCACAGCTGCTGGAACTCCCAAGATTCATTGAGAGCTTGATTATTGGTCATACACTTTAGAAACCTTTTACTGTTGCCAACTTTTGGGGGGACCCTCTTATTCAGCCTGGGGCCATGACCCAACAGTTTAAGGAGCTGTGCATGAAACGAAAGAGACAATATCTCTCTTTTATGCATGGAGTTTAGGGTTTTTTTCTAAAATGGCATTTGGAGTCTTTTGTTTATTTTTTATTTTACTTATTCATGTTACACCCAGCTCACTGCCCCCCTCCCAGTAACTCCTTTCCACGATCTTTCCCTTATTCCCCTCTCCCCTTCTCCTCTGAGTAGGTGGGGGTCCTCTGGGTATCCCCTCCATCCTACTTCTTCAAATCTCTGTGAGGCAAGATGCTTCCTCTCCCACTGAGGCCAGACAACGCAGCCCAACTAGAACATTTCCATATACAGGCAACAGCTTTTGGGATAGCCCCTGCTCCAGTTGTTCGGGACCCACATGTGGAAGATCAAGCTACACATCTGTTACATATGTGCGGGGAGGTCTAGGTTCGGCCCATGTATGTTCTTTGGTTGGTGATTCAGTCTCTGAGAGCCTCAAGGGTCCAGGTTAGTTGACTCTGTTTGATTTCCTCTGGAGTCCTTATCCCCTTTAGGGACCCTCAATCCTTCCTCTTATTCTTCCATAACAGTCCCCAAGCTCCATCGTTGTTTGGTTGTATGGTGTAGGCCTCTGTCTGAGTCAGTTGGTGGGCCAGGCCTCTCAGAGGACAGCCATGTTAGACTTCTGTCTATAAGCATTAATAGTATCAGGAACTGGTGTTTGCCCATGGGATGGGTCTCAAGTTGGGCCAGAAGGGGGGCACAAGCCTGGATGCTTGAGCCTCACTTGGAAGGGGGAATGGGGTGGCCATTTGGAGCCTTTCTCCCTCCACCTCTCAGACACACCAAGCACCTGCAGATCTCTCTGGATCCTGCGAACCACTGAAGCTCCAGCCGTCTTCAGAGGATGAAGGAGCACAGAGGCTGCTTATCCCAGCTGTGGGCTGCTGACTTTGCAAAAATCACACAACATTGCAGCCCACTGACATTGGCCAGGACTTAGTCATGTGGTCATCACCAGCTGTGGTGCAGGCAGTTGGGTGGTGCAGTGTTTTATTGGCTTTTATTAGAGACAGGAGTTCTAGTGAGAAGGCAGAGGGGAATGGGAATTAGAAGCAAGTCAGAGTAGCCTCAAGCTCAGTGCGCTCTCTCCCATCTAGAGTTTTATCTGGAGATGCCCTAATATTTGCTATCTTAGAATATTATTCCTTTATAGAATTGTCATAATTTGTAACTCTTAAAACTCGTCAAATGGGAAAACTGAGAGGGCTCATTTTTGTTTGTTATGTCTTTAAAATCTCATGCTCTGTAATCATAATTCAACATCTTTTGTCTAAGGTGTGAAGTGAAATATTTGATATATGAACAAAAGAATCAATTGTATTTCCCTGACTGTATTTGTCTAGGAGTTCAGGGGCAGATTTACAGTTTCACTTCAGTAAGTGAGTAGGCATGTGTGTGCAGGAATTCCTGGAGGGTGTGGACACTCTCCCTATGTTAGACTCCTGGTTTAATGATTTTTCAACTCCACATCCTCTTTGATTTCCTGATTTATTTAGATTTTCTTGTATAGCAAAGGATTGTATAGTTTACAGGCTCATTTTAAATCCCCTTGGACACTCAGGAAAAGCCTTAGGTAAAGTAAATGCATAAAATTTACGTATTCAAAAGGGTCCTTCTGAACAAAAGTGTTTTAAGTGTGGGAGAAACAGTTCAACAACAATAAAAAGAAAATTGACATCTCTTTCAGCATATTGTTTGATGGTCCCGGTTTCAGAGTACATTAATGTTAGTAAAGAATAATTAACTAACCATAAAACAGGAGGTTGCTGGGAAGTCAGCAGTAAGCAGCAGCCTGGTGAGGCCCACCAAGGAGGCTAAGGATGATTAACCTGTATCTAGGTTATAAAATGGCCCATTGGAGACCTGCTGCCCCTGGATACATCACCTGGATTTCAATTGGATTATTGAGTGAGAGGTCTTCCACGATGCTTGGTGCGATGATAGATAATCTGGCTACAAATTGTTTATGACAAGTGGAAAAGCCAGTAAAGACGAATGCAGATTTGAATAGAGTTTACTTCTTTATGTGAGTCGCAGTTACTTTATGTAAATATAACTCGACACCTGTGTATTTAAAAGACTAGCTTGCTCCCGGTAATGGAGAGGGATAGGGTTGTAAGTGAGACTGCCATGTTGACTTGGTGCTCTTGTTTAAGTGGAATTTTTAATAAGTTGGGTTATTATTAAATGGGATTCTGTCCGTTCACTGACATTTTTTTCCTTAGAATTTTTGTTCTGTGCATACTTTATCAACTGCCCCACGTTTGATTTAACAACGCTGCAGATAAAAGAGAAGTTGCCCATATCAGTTTGCAATATGCTAACATGCTCTTCCTTGTAATTACAACCTTTTCTTTCATCTGTTATGAAGTATACACCTTCCAGGCAACCTTTTATCTTTACACATTTTCTCATTGAAAAGCAGGTTCCTTTACTGACTTGAAGTTACATTACTCTCTATGGTAGGGATCTATCCACATCATCCTCTCTTCAGCTCACTCATGATCAGCACACCCTGGGCTCTTAGTGCTTAAGAACAGTAATTTCCTATCATCGAAGTTCCAGTCTACATTAAAATACCCCCATCTGTATAAAATGTCTCTTATGATTGGAACTTTTCTGGTAGCCATTGGCATGTGTTGTCCCTCAGATTTGACCTCCTTGGGTTTCAAGGACACAGGTCTTTTTGCTCAGAGAAATGTCAGGCTAGATAGGGCAGTCATAGATTCCTGTCTCTTTCCACTTCTTCCTGTCTTTCTGGCTTCATTTGGATTTCTGATAGTATCTGTAATATCAAACAGCACTTAATTATAAAATACTACATGGATGTAGTCTACGTCAAAATGCAAAAACATTATTTTCATTAGAAAAGTCATACATTAGAATTGAAGAAAATTTAGAAAACACATAGTAGAAGGGATTCGTTTTAGTATCTCTGATATTTCTCTTGTCTGTATCTAACCACTCATGCATCCTACAGTTCAATATGAACACAATTGCCATGATATACACATTCAATTTTGCTATTTTTTTCCCCCACAAGATTTTGTAGCAAGTACCCAACACAATAGCTAAGAACACAGACTTTGATTATCAAACTGTAGGAGTCCAAATCCTTATCCTATTGTGTACTGCCCATGTGACCCTGCATGGCCATGACGACTCAGCACTTACTCAAGTGGGCACAGAGAGAACTGTTGATAACTAGTCCAAGGCATGCCGTAGAGTAGAGCTGTTCTCCACATGATGCTCACCTTGTCGAACTGACCCATCCTCAAGGCTCATTTCCTCATCTAACATTAGGGTGAAATCAAAGGTGACAGCCTGGTGAACATACCGTAGATGTTAGCTATTGTCATGGCTCCTATGGTCACCTTTTTAAGTGCTGTCATGGACACATCACAGTTCATGTCATACCGAGGGGAAATCTGTCATGGTGTCTGTTCCTTCTCCCTCCACCCTTCTTCAGTCTCCCCTAACTGACCAGTTGAGCCCTGGCCTTGTTCCTCACCAGGATCTGCCATTCCTACATCATGGTATGGAGCTCAGAATTCAAATCCCAAGGCTTCAATTTAAGACTTGACAAAGACACACACACACACACACACACACACACACACACACACATACAAAGGCTTATAATAAAAAGAAAACCCGTTTCTATGAAACTGGAGGTTCGAGAGGGCAGCATTCCATTCCAGTTGCCTGCTCACAGTGTTCCTGGTAACCCTGTCATGTCACCTCAAGCCACCAAAGAGGACCCTGCTCAAAGATGGTTAGGCACCTGTGCCAGTGCCTTGCAGCTGGCTGCCGTCATGCTGACAGTGACTGTGGCACTCTCCATCAGGGAGGGAGGCTGTTTTCAGAACACATCTGAAATTGGCATCCTCCTTTATTATTGGGATGGATTGTTATTTACAATGCCACTTCAGACATGAACGGCACTCTACACAGAGGACGGGTGCATAGCACCACTAGCACACTAACCCTGTGTGAAGATCTAACAGAACAACCCTTCTTCAAATTTATAACAGTCTCTGTTTAAAAACCTGACAAAACCAAAATGTGTTCTCCATAAATTACAGCAGCCCCGTCCCGGCTGCTGAGTGAAGGCTGGGTCAGCGTTTCCACTACCCTGTCTCAGGGCCCCGATTCTTGGCTATAAAAATGCACCTTGGGTTTAAAGCTGGCAAGGAACACCTCAGCCTTGGAACAGATTTGCCTCGCCAAATTTTGAGAGCAAAACCAATTTGTTTACTTCCCTTTTGTCGTGACTTTTGTGAAGAAAAACGTCTGTGACTTGTATTCCCAGTTTCTTTTTTCTTTTTCCTTTTCTTCCTTTTTTGTCTAGTTTCAGATCTTTGGACTGGTTTTGGGACTAGGAGAAAAGTTAGGTTAGAAACCCATTTTTAAAGAAAGACATTGTCACCACCACCATCCCCCCTTCTGATTTCATTAAGATTTAACAATGGCTTTATTTTGACATGGACAAATGGCACAACTGTAGTTGGAAGTGAAATTGGATGATGTGATTAGGCTAATAACCCTCAACAACAGACCTTATTCTGTTGCTCTTGTTAGCTGTAATTTCCCATTGGCTTCCCGGAGAAACCATTTAGTATAAATGTTCATACACATAATTAAATTTCTTTAGTTTCACTTAAGCATGTACTTACTTGTGGTCCCTTAGGCACAAGACTTTTTTTTTTTTTTTTTTTTTTTTACCATAGTTCTTGATAACGTCATCAGAATTCCAGTTTTTAGGAAGGGTCAATCTAGTCTCCTCATCAATCTAGTCTCATCAAATATTTAAACAGCAGGATGGTTTGGATCTTTACCTTTGCACCACTGCCCCTGCTAAAATCAGAAGTTACTTATGTCATCTCTTATTGATTACTTCTTAATTTCATGTATAGACACAGGCACAGGCATCTGCCACAATGAGTCATTTATTATTGTTTTTCTCAACAAGCACGTGGACTGCAAGTCAGGGAGGGGATGCAGCGGTCCATCCCCAGAAGGGCAATGCATGCTGGGGTCTCAAAGCCTGGGCAGAAGCCATGAAAGTTGGAAGGGAGAGTGCTTTTTTAAAGTATATTAGATAAAAATTCTTTGTTGTTGTTGCTTTGTTTTTGAGACAGGGTTTCTCTCTGTAGCCTTTCTTGGCTGTTCTGGAACTCACTCTGCAGACAAGGTAAAAACTGTTCTTAGATTAATAAAATCTAGAAGAAAGTCACAAAGTAATTGTTTTCTAAATTTAAGCAATATATGAGTCGGGCTGAGAAAGGATATGCAAATTGATGGCCTACAGTGGAGCAGTTAGCATCGACGCTTTCACTTTAAAACCAGGATCAGTGTTTCTGATAGCAGGTGGCAGGCCCACACAAGGATTCCCCACTCCCAGCAGGGAATGTCTCTGCCACTCAAAATCACTGGGGCTGGAAGAGCTCCTGTTGAGCCTGGCATCATCTGACGGGGGACACGCAAGCTCGGAGTGGGGAATGCACATTTGCAGGCAAGGGAGAGACAAACCTTTGTTTAACTAATTGGTGTGACAAGCTTGGGCTTCCAGCACTCTTAGAAGAAGGTGCCAGGTGTCTAGGACTGGAAGCGTAATGGGTCAGAACATCTATTTTGGTGTGTATTTGTCTGCAAGTGTCAATAAACAATGGCAGTTTGGTGAGAATGGAAAGGGATCGCTGGGTTGAAGGGCTCTATCGTCTGTATCTCTCGACTTACTAAATTGAAGGAAATGGTTCCAGGTAACAAACTGTGCAAATCACTACATTGTCCCCAGGGCCCCTTTCCCAGGTACAAAAGGTTTCCATGTTGCATCTGTAGGGCTGAATAATAAAAATACTGGTTAGTCACCACCTGGGGGAGGAGAGGCTATAGGGCGGGGGGCATAGGAGCCCCCGACTAGACGGCAGTCAATGAGCACTGTGTTCCATCTGATCAACACTGATAAGGTTGTGTGCCCCAGGCTGTCATGGCCACTCCATCGGTGAGAGGTGACAAGGTCTGAGAATGGGAGCCAGCTGCTTCCATTTGCTCCCAGGCCTCAGTGTTCCAGAGAGTCTGCAGCTACTTCTTGAAATAATCAGCTGTTAGGCCCTTGGAGTGGCAGGAGAGGCCCTCCCAACCTCATAGTGAGCTGAGCCGGCACCCTGACCACTAGGAGGCAGGATGCTATCGTCTAAGCCACCAATGGGCAGGCTCACTGACGGGCATTCCCACCTCTTTGCCACTCACTGCTCTCTGTGGGAACCCGGGGCAGTTACTAAACCTTAAGAGCCTCAGTTACCTCATCTATAAAATGGGAACAGTCTCGTGCATGTCTCTCCCACACTTCGTAGTTCCACAATAAACAGCAGCTATTATTTTACATAGAGAGGTGGTCATGATTCTTGCTCTATCAAATGCCACTGTGTCCTCTCCACCCACATACCACATAGGGAACAAAATTCGGTGTGGTCAGTTCAAGAGAAATCGTGTAGGAAATATGACCCGTGGACAGAAGTCCCCAGCTGCTCAGTTTGGAACAGGCTGAAGGGGATGAAGGGAAGCCACAGGGAGCCTGTGAGCCAACAGGCCTGGCAAGACACCACTGAAGAAGAACCTTCTTTGGAAAGCAGAGTAATGTGAGCCTGGTCCTCTTTGGGGAGAAAACTGGAGATTGTGTCCAGGCCAGAAGGCCAGAGCCTTGGCTCCTCTCTGGGACTGAGAAGGCTGAGGGGATCCCTGGGAGGTGAGGGGTGGGGTGGGCAGAGGGGACCCTGAAGAGGAAGAGTGCGTGTGTGCCCAAGGCCCTTCTGCTGTTTCTTTCTGAGTTGGTGTCCTGAGGCCTGTCCACCCAGGCAGCTGCTTCTCTGTGAGAGCCACCAGCACCATCGAATGAGTTCCACCAGGCTACATTCCCACAGAGTCTGCAGCACTCGCCCCGATGGAGGTTGACTGCCTCCGCTTCACACACCTTCCCAAACTTTTAAGCTCAAATGGGTACAACCTCATTTGCGTACATTACCCTTACCCCAAGGAAATGGGAGATGGGCTGATTCTCACTCTAGTCTTCCAACAGCCAGGAGGCCTCCTAGACAGAAAGAGGAAATGGGGGGGAAATGTGAGAGCCAGCTTCTCCATATTGTACACATTTAAAAATCCAGTATTTTACAGAAAATTCCAGCTTCTGGGCTTTCCCTATGTGGAGAAAGTGGCTCTGGGCTCACTCAGCATTTGTGGTATGTGAGCACTTTGACAGGCACTGGCTCTCTGCTTATGCAGATCAGATCCTTTTCTAGAGACTGTTTTAAGCCCTTACCTTCCAGAAGTTAAAAATGGGTGAAAGGGGCTCCCTCTGGATCAATAGCTTTCAGTTGTCACTGTCTGGGGTCACCCTCCTGATGCATCCCCTGTCTTCATGTTGATCTGGTTCCCTCCACAGTTGGACTGGGTCTGCTCAGAGAGCCAGCAGATGGACTGGGTCTGCCACCAAGCATGCTTGGCATGGCTAACCTGTGGGCAGCCTCATGTCCTTTGGGATGGCTCTTCAGAATCTAATAGGAGACTCAGTTTTCAAACACCAGTCTAATTACGTTCCTTACTCTCGCCTTTAAAAGACAGGAAAGAGAGAAA
Organism: Hylomyscus alleni; assembly: GCA_019843855.1. Classification (NCBI taxonomy): domain Eukaryota; kingdom Metazoa; phylum Chordata; class Mammalia; order Rodentia; family Muridae; genus Hylomyscus; species Hylomyscus alleni. The sequence continues at coordinate 14,551 of JADRCC010578822.1, forward strand.
ACATATTCCCCACAAAACAATTTATACATTTAACAAAAAGTTTTAATGTGATCCAGAAAATGGGGCTTTAAAGAATGGTTCCTTCCCCAGGGTTGGGGGTGGGGGTGGGGCTTGGGATGGCCGGGGTTCATTTAAATCTCCCTCCCACTGGGAGCATCCAAGGCTTCCTCAGAGCATCTTACATGCGTTCATGCGCTGTGATTGGTCCAGTTTTACATTTTAATGTTTATGTCGAGGAATTCTCCTTCAGATGAAACTTGAAACGCCAATGTACAAAAACAGAGAAAGTCTTGGGGGGGGGGGCGCCTAGAAAGGGGTTTCCAGGTCCTCCCTTAGGATAGTCTTCCCTCCCATCCCTGCCTCCCTCAGCCAGCCACCAGCCTAGGCCAGGGAGCTCTCGGTCGGTTTCCTCCCTCCTTGTCCCCACTCTCCTTGCTCTCGCTCTCCACACTTGCTCTCCATGCTCGCTCTCCCCTTCTTTCTCTTGCTCGTCTCCTCACTCTGGTTCTCTTCTCTCTCCTTGTTCTGGCTCTCTTTGTCAGAGAATTACCAAGATCTGGGGGGAGGGGGGATGTGGACTCACACAGTCTCACACTGAGACTTAAGTTTGAGCTAAAACCAAAGCTGCATTTGAACCCAAGCACGCCCCCAAGGCGCCTCCCCCCCCACCCCCGCGCCCCCGTCCCGCATGATCTTTCTACACTCTAAACTTGGCGTTGCCACCTTGGGCTTCGAGAGAGTTTGGCCTATAGTTCACTCCTCTGAGTCCCATGATGCCACTGAGGAGAGGCAACTACCCCAGTAGTACCACCCGCACAGATGACAGTGGCTGAGCCCCGCCCCTCATCTTTTTCCACAGTGAGTTCCACTTTCTTCCGGTCACATTAGGCTGGACCTGTGGCTGTGGAGACCCAGGGACACAGTCTACTAAAGGTGGGCTCCCCTTCAGATGCCAGTCATCCCCAGTGTTCCCCCCCCACCCACTCACTGGGGAGGAGGCCCAGCCAGCCAGAGCTGGCCTTGGCAACTTGCCCAGTTCCTCAGGCCCTGGCCAGTCACGAGGAGTGGAAAGCACGTGTGTAAGAGGGACAGCTGGAGGAGGGGCAGGTGTCCCATCTCACAGCAACAACAGGGTGGCCATCATACAAGGGATTCATTACATATTTCAAAATAGTAAGAACGGAGGACTTTGGGTGTTCTCCCTATAAAGAAGACATAAACATTTGAAGTGATTGAAGTGCTAATTACTCTAATTTGGTTGTTATGCTTGCATATGCATGTCGAAATATCATCATGCGCCCCAGAAATATTTGAATTAAAATATTTCAATGATAGGTAATTAAAACGTTTCAGTGAAAAATAAATTTTTATAAAAGGAAAAAGAAGGCATAGCTGTCAATGGCCCCAGTCCGCCAGTTCTTCATGTATTGAGAGCTGGTATAGCTGCCCTATAGAGTGGCTTTCACAGAAGAAGCCCATTTGGACAGTTGTCTTCCTGAGTCTCTTCTAGTAAATGACTTGGTTCGCCCCAGCAGCAAGGCCAGCAGACGCCAAGGATCCCTAGGACAACCAGAGTCTGATAGCACACTGCTGGCTAGACCTGGTTCCGAGCACAGACTTAGAGGCAAAAGAGCCCTCTTAGTGGATTGAAGGAGGAACTGTTTGCAGGTTCTGCCCTCTGGGCTCTCTTGTGTTGCACGTAGGTGGCTCTTTGGCTCTGTGACATCACCCATCTCTGCTAGAAGGAAGTCTGGGGGTCGCAAGCCACCAACAGCAGGGGTTGTGAGCCTAGTCTTCATGTTACTTTAGACTCTAATCCCCTCTGAATGGACAGCCAGCTGGCTCCAGTGCCTGCCGCTCCTGTCCCCAAACAGGATCATAGCTATTGAAGAGAGCATCCTTCTCTCTGGCAGCAGTACTGACAATTCCCGGGCCCTTACCACATCCTCTACAGCTTCACATGTTTTCTCGGACAGGGACAGGGACCTTTCCACCAACAGATAACCCTGGAATGGAGCTCTGCGATGCACCGCGCGCTGCTTCCAATGACTGTGACCCCCAACGGTCAGAGGCCACTCCTGGACTGAAGACATCTCTTCAGGGGTAGTGAGATGGGGTTGGGGGTGGACACCAGAAAGTAAAGCTCCATTTAGGGGAAAGATTGAGAGAGGGCCTAGGAGGAAGGCGAGCACGAAGAGGGGCCATGACCCAAGCCTGCCTTCTCTCTCTGTGCCCTGCATTTCCAGCCCCACTCAACACATGCTAGTCACTCACTGGCTTCTTCTCCAGGCCTGGCCTGTACTGCTGCCTCTGACTTTCCTTTCCTTCAGAGTCTAGAGCCTCTGGTAGGTCTCTTTCCTTCCTGCGCCTGCATCCTAACACCCTTCCATGTGTCGGTCTCCTGTGATGTTCCCTAGGTCATTCTCCATTGTGTCTGTTTACCAGGAGCCATTCAGTATTTCGAGTCCCATACAGAGCTCATTTACACTTGCCAGCTGACTAGGTGTGCTGAGCCAGAGAGAGAGAGAGAGAGAGTTGTTTGATAAAGTGGTGGGTGAAGGGGGGAGTGTTCGGATGGCAGGGAGATGATATGGCTGTAGCTCTCAGGCTGCCAGACACCGTGGTGTCACCCTCAGTTACCGAGCACTTACTATATCCCTAGCTTATCCTAAGTGCTTTACAGAGGTAAATGTGCACATTTAATCCTCACCACAACTGTATGAGATGAACACACTTTTCAGGCAAGGAAGGGACATTTAGGCATAAGTAGATTATCTAGGTACACACGGCTAGACAGGACAAAACTAGAATTCAAGTCCAGAGAGTTGGTTCCAGAATGCACGTTCTCCCAGCTGTGCTTTCTCATGCGCAGGCTCCAGTAAGCTCAGAGTGGCCATTGTCACCAGGCCATCAGATGGGAACAGGTCTTGAAGTCTGAGCATCAATTCCCTTGGTGGGGAAACCTCTAGAAATCCACCTTGGAGGTTCAGCATGGTCATGTGAATACAGTCCATATGTATTCACACATACATATATACATACATACCAGGAAAGTATGAAGTAACCAAACAACATCTGCAAGGTAATGACCATTGACGCATGATGTGAAAGATGGATGCCACACCGCAAACACTGAGACTATGGGAGGAAGCTGAGAGCAGCTGGTCCCTTGACAGCTCTCTGGGGATTGAGTTGGTGCTAGTGTCTCCTGAGATTAGACGACCCTGTTTCTTCTACCCTTGCTCTACCCCAAAGAGCCACGCTGCCTTTCATCTCATAACCCAATGGCTTACAACTCACAGCCTGAAGATGATTGGCCAGGACTTGGGGTTGGTTTAGGTGTATTGGCTGGCAAAGAGGAGGAAGAGGGAAGTCCTCTGTGCACAGGAGAACTGCCCTCCCAAGCAAGAGAGGGGCTGCCAATCACAAGAAACCTCCCCCTTCTCCCCCTCCCCTCTCCCCTGTCTGCCCATCCATGACAGGAGGCCGCCAACGTCTGAGTGCAACCGCAGAATGTTCAAGTGGTTGCAGTTTCATGGTGGAACCCACCTATGTGAAGAGGGGACATATATTTTGTGTACACATCTGTATGAGCATATGTGTATCAGTACCCCATTTAGACTCAATGTATACCAGTTATTCCTGGTTCTTGACCACTTCCCCAGTCTATGGACCATCTTTACTCAGGCTAAGTAACTTTCTAGGAAGTTGAAGCCCCCTGCATTAAAACTTGGGTGGTTTGGCCTTGGGACATAAACATTGATCTTTTAAGCTCTTTTATTGGTGCTTTATCACCTGTCCAACTAGCTCTATCCATTTCCAATCGCTATATATCCTTAGAAAGAAATCAAAGTGGGTTTTGTTAGTGGTGTTGGTGAAAGTCAGTCTATTCTTCAGGGCCTATGTCTCCAGTACCTCTGCGCTCTGTAAAGTTAGACGGATGTGGATTTGGACCATTAGTTACACAAATTTAGAAAGCATTTCAACCTCTTTGTTTCTCAGTCTTAAAAAAACAAAACAAAAAACAAAAAAATCCAACAACTTATTTTATTTTATGCCTGTATCTGTGTAATACTTGTCTGCAGTACCCATAAAGGCCAGAAGGGGGCGTCAGATCCATTGAGACTGGAGTCACAGACGTGCGCCACCATGTGAGTGCTGAGAATTGAATCTGGGTCCTCTAAAAAGTGCCCTTACCCATTGAGCCATCTTTCCAGCGTCACCCTCCTACCCCTGCCAGCATCCTTTTAATTTGTACAAAGTGTAGTAACATCAGATGTGCCTTAGAAGGTTGTAGGCAGGAAATACTGAGTGCTTTTAGAGTGTCTGCACAAACAGTAGATCTTACTGTTAACAGGACCAGAACGCTGCTCTGCCAAAGTGGCCTGTAAAGGAATTTTTCTAAAGAGGAATGTCGTTTGTGCAGTCTCTTGTCCGTTCCTGAGGTTGACTGCAGGGGCCACTCACCTCCACTTTTCTGTGTAGCGCTCTTTCCTCCCTGACCTAACCGCTGCTTGTGCCAGCGGCGGGCAAGACGCTCGTCTTCCACATCTGTCACCAGGCATGATAGATAGTATTCCCAAGTTAATGCCATAAATGCTGTTTGGAAATTACAAGTCCATGCTGCTGGTGGTCTGGAACAAAGAAAGAATTAATTTATAATCATGAATATAAATTTCATAGATAGTATTATTGTCACTTAGGGGTTGAATTATGGTGCGTATGGGGAGTGGCTTGTGGAACAGAAAACCATGTCGGTATAACTCAGTGCAATTCAAATGACAATAGTTATATCTATCATTTTGTTATAAATCTATGGATGTCCAGCATTAAGTGAGCTGGCCTCACCTCCTGACCATGCAGGGAGTGGCAGCGAGGCCTGGGAGCTTTGTTTAAGGGACCACGAGTCCTGTTGGTTCATGATGAGAAGGAGCAGAAAACAGGCTGGAAAATCTTACTTTGACTTCAAACACCTAAGACCACCAGCCAGTGTGTTCTAACCTCTTAAAAAAAAAAAAGTACGTGACATATCTAGGTCTTTAAAGACCAATCTTTTGCTCTTTTTTTTTTTTTTCTCAAAAAGACTTCAATCTCTGAACAGAGAATTATTTACTAATTGCAGACAGGATGGTGATAGAAAAGCGTCGGTCTCAGTGGATGGAGCAAGCGAGCCTTGGAAGGCCTCTGTAGGCTATGAGTGAGGCAGTATATTTTCCTGTTAATCTATATTGGTTCCCTCCCAAAGGCAATTGACCCGGGTGGTGGTGGGGAGGTAAAAGAGCACCACTGAGCGAGCTTGTAACTGGCGTTGGAAGTGCACTGCTGGAGAGGGAGTGCCGGAATATCATGGGGAATAGCTCGTGGAGAAAAGAGGCGCTTGGAGTCACTGGAAAGTAATCTTGCCAAGCGCAGAGTTATCTAGTTAACCTATTGTTCAACGTAATGAAAGCGCAGGGCTATTCTGGAGTATGTTACAGTATGTAGTTTGTCAATTACCCAATCAGGGGGCATTGCTCATTCAGCCAGGATTGAAGGCAGTACCCATACTATTTTATTACTGTTAAGCCTCAACTTGGCATATTTTTATATAGACTATAGGGTGTTTAATAGGCATGCAGAACCAGAGCTGTCTTCATTCTTTCTAGTTTGAGTCCATTGTCAGTGGGCTGCATTAGTTTTTGTCGCTGCAATTAGGGTGTGATAATATGCAGTATTTTAGACTTGAAAATTCTTGGGAAGGTAGGGGATGGGAGAGAGATGGGAGATGTTTTTCAGTGTTCAAAAAAAAAAAAAGGTAGGAGCAGACTAGCAGCGTGTGAAGAAAACATTTTGAGAGGCCAAAATGTTTGTGCTATGTGCTAGAAGGCATCCTGGGGTCTGCTTTTACAGGCTTTCCTGTGGACACTAAGATCTTCTCCACCTGACGAGTCCCAGCATTTAATAAAAATGAGAGCACACTGAAAAACCTCTTAGGAAAATCTCTGCCAAATCAAGTTAGAGCACAGGTGAACTTAAAAATCACCATTTAGAAATGCAATTTCAAAATTTATTTTTCATTCAGGCAGTTCTTACTAAGATTTGGCCAACCACCTTGTTTTCAAATACCATTTCATAGTACACATAACATCCATCTAGTGATGATCACCAGGAACCCTACAGGCTGCTAGGGATTTGGAAATGAATATATTGAAATTTCTTCTGTTTTGAAGAATATTGAAGAAATGCCCATGGTAAAGCATTTCCCCTTGCCTATGTGGGTCTGTTCAGCTGTGTCAAACAGTTTTTGGCTTTGATAAAAATGTATTGAGGGTCAGCATCACCCCTTAATCGTCCACGTTTCTATTTAATAACCTGCCTCGATGTCAGAAGACACCCCCATCCTATCGCACTTAGAAGGAGTATTATGCACCGCCGGCTTGCTTGAGGTACATGCTAGACTTGTCCATGTTATTCCATATTCTGTCCATCGTGGGGAAAGGCTAAAGGAGACAGAGGGTACGGATCTTGTTAGGTGCAGCCTCTGACACCATCACTATCAATTGTCTTTCTCTGGGGCTGATCACCACCTCAATTATCTAGTGTCCAGCCTACCTGATAGGTTTTTGCAAACTATAACTCTTCTGTCGATGAGCATGGAATAATGACAGCCGGGGGCAAATGGACAGAATACAAAGGAGGTAAACCCAAAATAAAATACATGACTCTATCTCTGCAGGTAGACGTCCACTATGCTTCTGGTACCAAGAGAGTCAACATGATGTATAGCTCAGGGCTCCTGTGTAGGCTTATTGAGATCACGCTAACTATGCTAAGTAAATTAGAGCACGTTGTTGGCTTACAGACTAGTTCCATTTTATCATCTTGATGAAACTATAGCAAATATTAAAAATATTGTGATATGTTCAATGAATATAAATAGAATTTTACTCAAATCATTACCTTTATAATTTATATTAAAAAGAATTCTAAACTTTAATAGAGATCCTTCCCTTAAAGGAAGATATATTTTTTTAATGATTCCTAAAAGACATTCAGTTTTAACCTGAAATCCTGAATAGAGGAGAAAAGTAAACCACACTGGTAAAGTATGCCAGGCATCACAGCGATGTGTATTTTCAGCCATACACAGCTTATACAACATGAAAAAAATAGATTTTAGTACAATATTAATTGAACCTTTCCCAGTTGTGGTTCAGGAGGTTAATTTGAAAAGAATACATTACCAATATATTTATAGCATTTAAATAAATTAAAATTACACTTCACACATCAATAACACAGCTGTTAAATAATATTTTTATTCTATGTAAATCCCATCCATTCATCTCCGTTGTATAATAAATGACCATAATTACGGAGCTTCATTGGGAGGAAGGTCATTGGTAATCCTGCAATTCCTCATTGGTGTAAAGAGAGAAAACAGAACTGTTTGTGATGAATGTATTTAACCTTTGCATACTTTGGTACTTTGGACCATGAATTAAAATGCAGTTGGAAATTAAGTCCTTTACTTTCACAGCATTTTTAATCTTCTGTGTTCATTTTTTCTTTTTTTTTCTTTAGTAACTAGGACTTCTGAAGTGACTATTTTCTTTTTTTTTGTCTGCAAATACACATACATGCACGCACACACATACACACACACACTCATGGACTCACATACACATGCATGCAGGCACACACACACACATGCATGGACTCACACACACATGCATGCAGGCACACACACACACACACACACTCATGGACTCACACACACATGCATGCAGGCACACTTGCACACAACGTACACATGCATGAACGTGCCTGCCCAATATCCTGTAATCACATAAATCCAATCTGAAGTTTTCCATTTCCTTATTTTTCAGTCCTTCCTTTACTTCTCAGAGGAGCTATGATCTTCACATTGACCTCAACTTGTGACGTGAATGGAACTTCTCAGCCTCACTCCTGGACCAACTCTTCCCTCTGCTGCACTATTTGCAGGTCACCAGGGGAGGCGTTTTGTACATTTCTTCCCTGAAAGGCCTCTTGAGCTATAACCCAGAACGACTTCAACATCATTCTTTAATGAGTGGGAGAAGGCTGTTTTTCCTAAAGGGGCTGAAGACACACGGACATGAATGTGAATGTTAAAAACAGTGGGCCAGTGGTAAATAAATTACAGAGAAAGTAACAAATTAAGACGTTCCAAAGCTGGCTGGGGCGTCATTCATCTGCAGCTGCGGTGTCCTTCTAGCCTGGAGGCGGGTGCATTTTGGAGCCTTCCTTGTAGCAGACAAGCCTTGGGCTCTGCATATGGAAATAAGTACAAACGACTGTTAATTCCTAATGAGAAAAATATCCAAGTGAGCAGTATTCCCTGTGTGGGCCATCAGGGTCTGTAATAGAAAGGTCTCTGGAATAAAGGGTTCCAAGCAGAGGGAATTCCTTTTAATGAAGCTTGGATTTGGGCCCATTATTCTAATAAAGTGTAATCAATTGGTGCCGACAATCTGAAGGTCTAGTTCAAACTGTGATTAGATCTTGGTTGTTTTTAAGGTGACGGGTACGAGGAAGGGAAACACAAGTTAATAGGCTTTTGGGTCAGTGATCCACACTTCCTGAAACAAGTCAGAGTTCGAAGAGGGCAATTTGGAAGCTGTCTTAGCATAAATCCGAAGGAAGGCTATGCTGTCCACGGGGAGCTGGACCCTCAGTGTTCCCTGAGACAAGCCGTGGGCCGATCCTGCCCTTAATCCAATTTACTCAGCCGAATAAGTCCCACTGCTTCAGCTTGCCAACAAATTAAAATCCAGCTTCATAAAAACACCTTGAATTTGGAAGGTATTGGCTGGCCCACTAGACTTGAAACTTCATTTATTCTGGCTAACTTCTCAATTATCTTCCCAGCAGTGGAGATGTGTAAAAGTGCAAAAATCAATAGGGTTCTATTCCCGTTCTATTGGAAAGGGAAAAATTAATGAGATAGGACACTCTCTTAATCAGAAATAAATGTTTTAATTCAGATAATGACATAGTTTTCCCTCTCTGAAGGATGACAAATGCTGGCCTGCGCCCCCAGCAGAAGCAGTTTCAATTTTATTGTAAATATAAAAGGTATTGATCGGAGAGATGCACAAACCCCATTGCTTACAAAAGCCATTCAGGGGGACTGGGAAAACTATTAAGCACTGGGTCAGAAATCAATAAACACCACTGAAATGTAGCACAGGTCGCCCGAGGCTTTGTGGCATCTTTGAAAGCCAAGTGGCAGGAATAGTGACAGAAATGTCTCTTGTGGAACAATGTTGGGGATGAAGAGGGTCAGATGTTTAATCTCTTCAGTGGTTTGACAGGTCCGGGAACAGAGCTAATGTAGTCTTTCACAGCTGTCTTTGATTTAAATACATGCTGATTCATCCCCCCCACTGACAACTGTATTTATTGGCTTTGGGGTGCCGAAATGTATTGGCAGGGAGAGAAGCCTGGTGTACATGGGAGTGCAGAGCAGTCTGTGGTTATGCAAATGGGCCACACCTCAATGTCCTCTCTTTGCAAGAAAACATACGCACGCACGCACGCGCGCGCGCACACACACACACACACACACACACACACACACACACACACACACACACACCTCTCTTAGAGTACATTGACAGAGGAAAATACAGGCCACCCTACCAACTGAGTCTCATATTCAGAAGGAATCCAAGGGAGGGAGAGAGGATGGAGCTTTGCTTTGTAACAGCTGGCTAAACCTAATATTTCCTCTTTTGGGTTTTTAATTTTAACACTTGCTTTCCATTCAAATGTGG